>JAURVB010004663.1:0-19230 GCA_033002965.1 Piper betle
TACCCACCAAACAGAGCGGCTGGAAAACCGGTGGAAACGGAGAAATACGGCGCGGAGAGAAGAAGAGAGGGAGAAAGGAGGTAAAAAAGAAGAAGTGAAAGAAGAGAGCATAAAGAAGAAAATGAAGAAGAAGAAGAAGAAGAAGGGGTTGGCCAGAAAAAGTGGCCGGAAAAGGGGAGACAGGGAGCACCTTCGGTCGGCCGGGAAAGGAGGGATCGGAGATTTTGACTGCTTCTTCTCCGACGCCGGCAAGGGTGGACGAGGCGCAGTGAAGGGGTAGGGGGCGCGGTGTTGGGCGTGTTGTCCATATTTATAAACGCCTATTTATAAACGCCACCCCGCCCTCTAATGTTAGATCTTGTGTACCTATCTCAGTCCATTTTTCTTTTTAAAAAAAATATTTTTGTTCAATTTTATTTGTTTCATACTTTGTATTTATTTTAAGGAAAAAAAATAATATCAAATATTATTTATAAACGCCACTACACTATTGTTGGATCTTGTGTATCTATCGCAGTCTATTTTCTTTTAAAAGTATATATATTGAACTTTTTTTTTGTTTAATTCAATTTGTTTTATATTACGAAAAAATTAATATCAAATAGAATTATTTATAATATATGTCAATTCAATAGATTACGAAAATGGTTGAACGTTGTATAACTTAATCCTATTTAAAAAATTAGTACCTATACGATTTCATTCGGTAGTGATCTGAATATAAAATGGTATTAATGAGACATGAGAATAAAATTTACAGATGAGCATAATTACTCAAAATAAAACCTTTTGCTAAATTAATATATTAATTATGAATCAATTTAAATGCACCAGCAGATTATTTGCCACTATAATTTAGCAATAGTGCATTAGGTTTAATTATTTTACTTGCCTGTAAATTGTGAATACGAAACTAATTGACATATGTAATGATTTTTTTAAATTAAACATCTATTGATGTGGTGAAAAAACTCTAGCGTGTTAAAAAGGCATAATTATCGATTTTTTTAATTTATGAATCTTCAATCATGTGCTAACTACTGTTTTAATCTAGACAAAATTGGGGGAAAAAAGGTAGATGATTTTGAAGCTCATTAAATAGTATAGTTTTATTTTGATTTTAGGTGAATTATACATGGTGTTTTATTTAGTAGCTGTGCAAATCGTACCAGTATAGAAAATTTGCTTAAGTTAATAATTACATAATTAACTTTTAAAGTTTTTTTAAGTAAAAATATGTGAAATAAAGGAGTATATATGGTTTTTTTAATCCATATTATATGGGGGTAGGTGTGGGAGCCAGAGTTGGTAGCAAAGTGAGGGAGATACACTTGGGCTCCACGTATCTCTAACACAAATAAAAAATAAAATATGTAAATTACTTTACACTCTTCTTATAAAAAAATAAAGTCGTTGAACACAAAAATTGCCGCCTAAAGTGGACTTTAGATTATTTTTTTCTTGTCTTTGGTGAAATTATCAATGGATGAGCAATGCCCAATTAAGATGGGGAAAGAGTTAGTTTGTAATTGAGCTTAGTTTGAGTGTGTTATTGGCATATGCTAACTATACTATAATTTCTTAAGACAATAAAAAAACATTGAGATGTTTGGTGGAAGGTTTGTTAAGTGGGATTATCAACCATTATACATGTTGATATAAGGTGGTTTGGTGACATTTGTTGGAAGAAAATTGTTTTCCTTTTTCAAAGCAATTAGGAGAATTGTTGGTATACCTACTTTCCTGAAAAGGGTCATAACTGTCAAAATAAAAATAAAACAAATTTTATTCCATATATTTGCGTAAAAAAGTTGTTTTATCAAAATAAGTTATAATATATTTATAACAATTAAAATTATTTTCAAAATACGGGCATCAATCTTGGCACTATGATGCCCAATAGAATTAGTATATAAACAAGATTATTTTTCATAGATTCTAGTAAATAAGTCCGGTTTTTGGCAATGAAAAACCAAAAAAAGTAGTGAAAAATATTGTGTTGGGTATTTTTATTCTAATACATATTTTGTAATTGTTTTTTCTTATGATGGGAAATTTTGTGTCTATTCCTTGTCTTTGTGCATGGGCATATTAAAAACAAAAAGTACATACTGATAGGTAAGAAATTTCTTTTTTAAAACAGTTCATTTTCAAAGTTGTTACATTTGTTGAAAATTCCTCTTATACTTGGTAAATGATGATTCAAGTTTTGGAAATTAAAGGTTCAAAGTTTTGGAATAATAGGTTGAATGCATTGAAAGTTAGAGATTTCAACTTGGTATATTAGAGATTTCATCGACATGGCCTATAAATACATGTCTTTATATGGTGGTTTAGGCATTCAGATTAATAAGTTTGAGAGTTGGTTTCTAGTAAAACTAATGGGAGTTTTGAAAGAATACTCATTGTTATCAATGTGGAGGTCTACTAATTGAGTTATGTTTTGAAATGTCATTTGTTTTTCCAATTGATCTTTTACTAGTATCGTCTCCAAGTTCTCCAAATTTGTCTCAATATTGTTTCATTTTATAGTGTTGCTAATGTGTATCTTACCGAGAGGTTTTTTATTCTCTCTATGATTGTACTTTTATAATCATAATGAATTGGTGGGGGTAGACTCATAGTTTTGTGGTTTTCCTTTCTTCATCTTGAGGAAGGTTTTCAAGTTAAAAATTGCATGTTTTATTGTGTTACTTTTGCTTTAACATTTGTGTGGTAATTATCTTGTTACACTAATGGGTGGAATTAATATTAGGTCTAAGGATTCACCAAGAAGTGGTCTCGAGAGCTTTTGGTTGTTTGATTGTTGATGTCTTCAAGATGACTAAAGAAAAATATATTAAGATAGTGGCTCTATAAGGGGGCTAGCAATTGACACTATTAGAAAGGCAGATAATTAATCGTATTTATTAAAAGGATTTTTTGAGCCTATTCCAGGTGTCAAACCAAAAGAGATGGACAACAAAAATTAGGCAGAAGCTTAAAAGGAAAGTCATGGCCTGTCTAAAACAATGGGCAGATAAAAATGTCTATAACCATGTGCCTGAAATGCAATCTTCTAAAGCTATTTGGGAAAGCTTCAAGAAATCTAGAAAAGAAATACTTTCGATAATCTGAACTTGTTGGTGAGGAAACTTATAAATTTAAAATACAATGATAGTACTGTATGAGTGAGTGTTTAAATAAAATGAAGAGTATTCTAACTCAACTTACTAGACTTAAAATAACTTTAGATGATGATTGACAAACATGTATTTTTGCTTAATTCCTTACTAAATAGTTGGGAGACACTTATTGTGTTTTTGAACATCACGGAAAAACTAACTATGGACATGGTCACAAATACTTTATTTAATGAAGAGATAAGAATACAGTCTCAAGTGGCTACTTCTAGATCTCAAGCCTAAGTATCGGAAGATAGAACTACAAGCGGTAGATCGAAGACAAGGGAGTCATTCAAAAGAGACAAGAGTAAATGTAGATCCAAGTCTAGAAAAAGCTTTAAATATTATAAGAAGCTCGGTCACATAAAGAATGATTGTTGGATACTCAAAAAGGAGTTAAAAGGAAAAATATGGATAAAGTTAAAGATGATAAGAATGTCAATGTTGTAGATGATGATTTGTTAATCATTTTTTATTGTAAGAATGATTGTCTAATGAATAACTGTGATATTAGTTAGGTGGTTGATTCAGGTGCATCATTTCATGCAACTCCTAACCAAAGTTTCCTCATTACCTATAAAGCTTGTGATTTAGGTGTCATGAAGATTAGAAATAATGGCACGCCCAAGATTATTCGTCAAGGAGATGTACATGTGACAATTAATATTGGTTACAAATTGATGCTAAAAACTATAAGATATATTCCTGACTTAAAGATGAATTCAATGTCCACAGGAATACTTGATGATGAAGGTTTTAGTTCACATTTTACTTAAGGTGTGTAATAGCTAGTTAAAGGCTACTTATTGCTACTAGGAGGAAGAAGTGTTACAGTCTTTACAAGACTAATGCTAATCTTGTCTAAGGGGAGGCTAATGTTTACTCGGATGACTCTACTATTGATTTGTGGCACCACCGTTTGGGCCACATAAGTGATAATGGATTAGAAGTTTTGAAGAAACAAAATTTTCTATCCAAGATCAATAGTATTTCAATCAACCATTGTGATCATTGCTTGATAGGTAAGCAAGATAAAGCTTCATTTACAAGTTCAAGTATAATAAAGATCGGATTACTTGAGTTGGTGTACACTGATGTGTGTGGTCCAATGTAGGTAAAATCTCTCGGTGGTTCACTTTATTTTCTCACATTATTGATGATGTTTCTAGGAAAGTATGAGTTTATAGCATGAAGAACCAGAGCTAGGTGCTTGATCATTTCATGAGTTTTATGCAATGGTTGAAAGAGAAACCGAAAAGTTATTGAATTGCCTTAGAAGTGATAATGATGGAAAATATTGCTCAAAAGAGTTTGATAACTATTGCAACCAACATGGGATTAGGTAAGAGAAGACAGTTCCTCATTCCCCTCAACTCAATGGGATGGCCGAGAAGATGAACTAAATAATTTATGAGAGGATCAGATGCATGTTGTCTTCAGCAAACTTGGCTAAGTACTTATGGGGTGAGGCTTTATTAACTGCTTATTATTTGATTAACAGGCCTCCCACACATGCCTTAGATGGTGACATACCGAAAAAAATGTGGAGTAGAAAGAAGGTGAACTATACTCATTTGAGAGTGTTTGGGTGCAAGGCATTTGTACATGTGCTTAAAGAGGAAAGGTCCAAGTTTGATGGTAAAGTTATGGAGTGCATATTTATTAGTTATGAAAATAATAAGTTTGGTTACAAACTTTGGGGCCCAAAAAATATTAAAATCATCCAAAGTAGAGATGTGGTTTTTCGTGAAGATCAAATCATTGATGATCTTTGGAAAAATGAAGCCTTTCAAGACAAATCTCCAGAAAAGTATGAGAAATTGAAGGAGCAATCAATATCAAATCAAGCTAAGGATGTGGCTCAAGATGAGGAGGAACAAAAAAATAAAGCTCTTATTCCTATAGCTAGTGATAATGATGAAAAAATGTTGTAATAAATAAAAATTTTATTAATGATAATATTGTTGATGATGTTGATGAATAGGAAATGAATATTTTTTAGTCAAGGAGAGGCACCTCAACCAAGAAAGTCAAGTAGAATCTCAATTCAATCCACAAATTATCCATCTCCAGAATATATAACTATCACTGAAAATGAGTTGAGGGATTTCACATGGAGAGTCCGAAATTTTCAATGAATTTGTACGTCATAAGGAGAAGGACAAGTGGATAAAGGTCATGTAAGAAGAAATGAAATCTTTGCATGATAACCAAACTTATAAGTTGGTTGATCTTCTAAAGGGGAAGAAGGCATTGAAGAATAAATGAGTCTTTCAGGTCAAGCACGAAGAAACTAGTTCATAGCTCAGGTACAAGGCAAGACTAGTTGTGAAAAGCTTCAAACAAAAAAAGGTATAGATTTCAATGAACTTTTTTCACCAGTGGTTAAAATGTCTTCAATCATGATTATTTTAGCATTGGCTGCAAGAATGAACTTGGAGATGAAACAACTTCATGTAAAAACTTTTCTACATAGAGATCTTAATGAGACTATCTATATAAAGCAACAAGAAGGTTTTGAAGTCAAGGGGAAGAAACAGATGGTTTGCAAATTGAAGAACTTGTATGGTCTCAAGCAAGCTCCAAGGCAATTGGTAAAAGAAATTTGACTCTTTTATGGAAGGTCATGGGTATAAGAAATTTGTTTCAAATCATTGTGTATTCATCAAAAAATTTAGTGATGATGACTTCATAATATTGTTGTTTTATGTTGATGACATGTAATTGTTGGATAGGACATAGCCAAGATTACAAACTTGAAGAAGAATATAAACAAATCCTTTGTCATGAAGGATTTGGGACCAACCAAATATATCTTGGGCATGTATATAAGGCGTGATAGAGAAGCAAAAAGATTATGACTATCACAAGAGAAGTATATTGAAGTACATAATAAGTTCAACATGAAAAATGCAAAGCTTGCTACTGTTCCACTTAGATGTCAATTCAAGTTAAGAAAGAATGACTTAAGTGAAAGTAAGAGTTTATAAATGAAAAAAGTTTTATATGTTTCTGCAGTTGGGAGTCTCGTGCATATTATAGTTTACATAAGACCTGATATACCATATGTTGTGAAATAAAGAGTTTATAAATGAAAAAAGTTTTACATGCTTCTTCAGTTGGGAGTTTTATGTATGTTATCGTCTACACAAGACCTAATATAGTATATGTTGTTAGAGTAGTTAGTCGACACTTATCTAATCCAAACAAGGTGCACTAGCAAGCGGTAAAGTGTATATTAAGGTATCTGCGAGGAACTTCTAAAGTGTGTTTATTTTTAGGAAATGGTAAACCAATGTTAGAAGGTTATACAAATGCAGACATGGGAAGTGATCCTAACTTTAGAAAAATCTACCCTTGGTTTTGTTGCTACTTTTGCAGGTGGGGTTGCCTCTTCGTAGTCGAGGTTACAAAAGTGTGTTGAATTATCAATAACCAAAGCAAAATTCATTATCACAAATGAAACTTCTAAGGATATGCTCTGGATAAAAAGATTTCTAAATGAAATTGGTGTGAAACAAGAAGAATATGTTGTGCATTGTGATAGTCAACGTGCAATTCACTTGAGAAAAAATTTAGTTTTCATTCAATAAACAAACATATTGATGTCTGCTACTCATTGGATTAGAGATGTGTTAGAAAACAATTGTTGAACTTATCCAAGATCCATACTGAGAAAATATTTCAAATATAACTAAATCTGTACCTACGGATAAACAAATTTTTTATAGGAATGGTGCAGGTATGGAAAGAGCCTCTTATACCCTCATACTTTGTGAGGTCGGAAAGGAGAGGATTTTGGAAATCCCTCCCTCATACTTGATAAATGGTTGTCTAAGTTTTGAGAAGTGAAGGTCTAAATTTTGGGGAAAATAGGAGAACTTGGAGATTCTATTAGCATTGTCTATAAATACATGTCTCTACATGGTAGTTTAGGCATTCAGATCAAATCATTATCTAAAAATACATGTCTCTACATGGTAGTTTTGGCATTTATATCAGTAAGTTTGAGAGTTGGCCTCTTGTATAGTGTAAAAGATTTTTAGAGAAGACTATTGTTGCCAATATAGAGGTCTACTAATTTAATTTTATTTTAAATTGTTAATTGTTTCTACAGTTGATGTAAGGACCCAACACAAAGTGCAACATAATGGGGCTAAGTCATCTCTTTGAAAGTGGCTAACCAAATTTTAAAGATCTATAGTTCATTTCCACTTATAAATATAATCGTATCCCAGTAGGTATTAAATGTGGGACTAAGTTGATGGATCTCATAATCCACCGACCTTAGGAAATTTTATCCTCGAAATTCCTACATTTGGCTTGTTACTAGCCTCAGCCCACGACCTTCTTTGGCCCTTGACCGGCAGCCTAACCAACATCCCTAGTCCAACCCACCACCCACCATCTAATAAGAAACCAGGAGGCTATGATATCATTTGGAACGATCCGGCCCAAAATGCAACATAATGAGCTAAGTCATCTCTTTGAAAGTTATTAACCAAGTTTTAAAGATTTATAATCAATTCTCACTTATAAATAGGATATTAAGCTAGTATGTATTATATATGGGACTAACTTGATGACCTTTATCCGAGTAAGTAGTAGATGTAAGACTAAGTTGAGGGATCTCACAATTGATATTTTGTCGATATCTTCTATAAGTTCTCCTAGTTTGTTTCAATATTATCTACTATTTTATGGTGTTGTTGATCTGCACCTTTATGAGAAATTTTCTATTCTCTCTATAATCATTCTGTGAATGTAATTTTATAATCATAGTAGATTAATGGGTGTAGGCTGATATCCTTGCTGTTTTTCTTTCTTCATTTTCAGGAAAGTTTTCACATTAAAATTGTGTTGCTGTTGTTTTAACATCTCGTGGTAATTATCTTGTCACATAACAGGTGGAATTGAAATTAAATCTAAGTATTCCCCAACAACACTTATAAGGGAAGATCTTCACCCAACATAAGTATTTTTAATGCCCAATTTCAGAGCTTTTTCCTAACACTTGTGGATATCTTGGTAGACATGCACAATATTTTAGAAAAAATAGTTACTAATTAAACCATTAAAACCACTTGAAAACACTATACAATTATGCAAATCATTCATTTATTATATTGTAAACTATAATTTTAAATATTGACTGATATATCGGTACCATCTTAAAATCCAATACAATTTAAGCATTTGTACGATATTAATTTGTACTGATTTTTTAATCAAAAATTTCACAATATATTTTAACCGATATTTAATGATATATTGGTGATAAAAAATTAATATCTCATAAAATTCTTTATTTATAATTTTAAATTTTTATTAGAATTGGTTGAAGTGAATGTATCCCCTACCAACTATAAGTTCAAAATATTAACAAGTACTATATTCAAAATAAGGAGAAAAGTAAGGTGAGCAACACCTCACATAGCTTATGTAACCTACACATTTAATTTGAACATTATATATATATATATATATATATATATATATATATATATTAATAGTAGAGTACATAAGTAGGTGATTGGTAAAATTTCATATTTTTTTACATTATTATGACCTAATTTTATATTTTCACAAAATGCACTAGTTAGTGGATATTTTGAAATTATTTTTTACTATAATTATTTTGATAATTAAGATGAAAGGGTTGAAGTATTATATAGAGTTGAAATTTTATAATAACTAAATTGCTCTAAATAAAAAGTGTATTTCATATGAGTAGGGTTGCTAATTGAGCGAGCCAGCTCGTGAGCATTTAGCGTTCGGCTTTTGACTCGATTCGAAACTCGACATTTAAATGCTCGACTCGAACTCGACTCAAACTCGAATCTTACGAGCCAAGCTTGAGCAAGGTCGTGTTCGACTCGACTCGACTCGGTTGTAACTCGAACTCGACTCGTACTCGACTCGTAGTTCGACTCGAACTCGACTCGACAAAATAATATAATAATATAGTCTTTATATTATTTATTTATTTATTTATTTATTTATTTATATATATATATGAAATATAATAACAAAGAAGCAAGATACTTGAGATGGCAAAAATTCACCTTGATGACTTCAAGGTTGTGGGTTCAAACCATAATGGCCTTATTTTTTATTTTAAGTGAGGTACTTTTGACTTTTAATCGAGTTGGTTTCGAGCTAACGAGCGAGCTGGCGAACGAGCTCACAAAAATTAAATAGTTTAAGTATATTCGAGCTCAAGTCGAGCACGAATACATAAAAGATATTTGAATCGAAGCTCGAGCATGTATGTCCAAAACTCGTTCGATCTCGAGTCGAGTTCGAACGAGTTTCGAACTATTCAAAGTTTAAGTGGGTGATTTATAAAATTTTAGATTTATAAATAATATATATTAATAACATATAAAATTAAATTCTAAAAAATATGATTAATTATTATTTTATAGAAAATTTTACCAGAAAAAGGAAAATATTTTATGATATTACCATATAGTTGGAAAATGAGGCCTAATTACCAGAAAAGAAAAAAACACAAATTGTCTAAAATATAATCACTTAAAAAATTAAAATAAATTCAACCCAAAATAAAAAATAAAAAAAAATTATCTTGACCTGCCCTTAGTAGTGGGGTGATCAGATTGAGCCGCCCCTTGGCATGGGTGGTTGAACGAAGCCGCCTAGGGATGAAGGGCCGTTGAATCTAGACACCCTAGCTGAGACTAGCTAGCCAAGGGCAATTGACAAAAAATTTCTTTTAATAGTTTTGAGTTGGGTTACTTTAATTTTTTATTTTATTATAATATCAACCAAATGGGCAATTTTGTTGTTATAATAAAAGTCTCCTTTTTTGGTAATTAGTTTTTAACTCTCCCACTAATAATATTAAAAATTAGTCTCCCTTTATTGGTAAAAAAAACTCTATTTTCAAATAAAAACAGTGAATATTTGTTTTACTTCAACAAAAATAATTTGTCTTTAGAATACAATTAGTTATATGAAAATATGTATATAAATATTTTATAAGACATGGAACCAACCCAGATTGGAGAAAACAAAGAGTAACCAGCTAAATATGGATACAAGTATAAAAAATGTATGAATTACATACACAAGAAAATAAATACACTTGCTTAAGAAAAAAGGAGATGTACAAATTCATGCTTTTTACCTCCTTCCAAATTTCATATATACATTCCTATATTTTCAAGTAAAACCCTATGAAAAAACTGAGATGAGGGAACAAAAGAAGGAGAAGAAAAGAGGATTAAGAAGTTTCCCCATCGTTACATTCCCTCCTAAGAGTCGCCACGTTCTCATTTCATTTTTTTTATGTCAAACCATTGGCTTATTTTTTCCTGTATCTTTTAAAAATCTTGAATATAGTGGATAATGAGTACAAATTCACGGATTATTTTATTTTTGTACAATGATTTATTATTTCATTGGTAAAAGTGGTAACCCTTTCGAGTTCGCAAAGTGGTCATCCCGCGGACAAAAAATATTAAAATAATTTTAGTTTTATGTTAAGAGCAACAATCTTGAGTAAGTAGATATTAACAAGTAAAAATTTTAAAGTTGGTTGGATTTTAAAATTTTCTTGTAGATTTTTAATTCTGGTGGAATTATACCCTAACAATATATAAATAATTATTTAATTACTTATATTTGATTATGTAAAAAATCTAAATTAAAAATTATCTCCCAAAGGGTTTATAAAATTGGACAATTTATTGAATACGAAGTGTTTGATATTTTATTGGCTTGTCTGTCAAAAACAGCTTATCCGAATATAATCGTCCTAATCGACACGATTGAAAGCGTCGCTTCGGGCCAAAGCTGTCACTCGGCTATTAAGTCCCAACATCTACAACATCTATGTTTCTGGAGGCACACCGAGGCACCTGTAAAATGATATATATTATTAAATATTACTAATACATAATTAAATAAATTGTCCATCTTATAAAATTTTATATAGTTTGATTCATCAAATACAAATAAAAAACCTTGAAATAGAACCTAAATAAATTTCTTTTTTTATCTTAGGATGAAACACCAAAGGTTAAAAGGTTAACTTAATAAAGTATTTAGTTGTGCTATTTTGGGCTTATTTAATATAAATATAAATAATTTTGAGTTAATAATTAAACAATATTTAATATAACATTAAAAAATAAAAATGGCTAGAGTTATATATCAAACCTTTAAAAAAGACTTATCTTATATATTTTTTTAACATTTGTTTTAAATCTCTCAAAAAAATTTCAAATCTTACACTTTCCTCCTTCATCTTCCCTTCCCCTCTTTCGATCTTCAAACATCAATTTTAAGCCTAATTTTTCTCCTCTTTCCTCCTATCAACTCTTTGTCACCCCTTCCCTTCTTGTTCACCACTCCCTCCTTTCTTCTTCTTCCCCTTTTCTCATTTGCTAACGCCCAGTCCTCAACTAATACCAAGCTATGACTTGTTCGTTATCCTGTTGACATGTGTCTTTCACCCAAAAAATTTCATTATATATTAATTTTTACTCCCAATGCAGTGCATTAGAAATATTGAAAATAATTATATCCACTAAACAACTTTTAATTTTAATAATCCTAACAAAACATAACTTATAATATAACTTTTTAGAGAGAAAAATTGTTATTACAATTAAATGTCCTGGAAACTATCTTCTATACTAGAACTGACAATTACCCTTCGAGAAAACAAACTTACAATTACATAATAACATCGCATAAAAGTCCATGCTTAGATAAAACCATCTTTTACTATTATTATTTTTTTAACAATTATCTATTATTATTAAATTGCTATTATTATATATGTAGGTGTAAAATGATGATACAATGCTAATAGCAACCTTACGTGAACTGTGGACCTTAAGAAATGTGACATTCCCACGTGAGAGCACTAATCATGCGAGATCCATAGTGATCTCACGTGGGAGAACCGGGTTTATTCTTTTTCTTATTCGTCAATTATTTTGATCCAAAAGAATTGAGGTCAACTTTCAAAAAATAAAAATAAAAGCATATAATAAATCATATAAATATTCTATTTTGTTCTAAATTATGCTCAATTTTGAAATTTCGAGTATACAGTACATACTTACGAGGATGCCCTACCTCGTCTGTGCGCAGGACAAAGCAAAAAATTGAAGTCCATAAAAATAAAATTAACAAAATTCCACTGCCCGAATGTTCTTCTTGATGCCGCCGTCTTCCTTTTATTTGGACTCGGGAGGGGGAACGTGAAATACAGCATTAAAAGATATGTCAATGTATTTCGATTCAATTGTTCAAAACTAATATTGTCCAATCGTTGTACATTGTTTATGTTGGACTTGGATTAATTTTTTGACTGAATTATAACAAACACGCACACAAAAATACTTAGTATTTAACCTGATATTGAACTGAAAGCAATTTTTATTGTTATAAAAAACGAGAAAATTAAGAATACTTGCATTAACATAAATAAAACTAATGAATCGATTGGCACTATACGACAGAAATTTAATAATAACCCCAACGTTCTGGTCTGCTTAAGGAGTTAACAAGGGCTACTCCTTGTAGCAGTCAATAGTCATAGCGTGTATCCTTAGAACTCTTGTTTATGTATTATCAAATTTATTTACTATTTTCTGTTTGCACTGCAAATTGGCATTGTTTTTTATTATTTAGCTTGTGGGGTCTAAATCTAATGCCGAAGTATTCTCATCATGTTGGTCTGTCGAAAGTCATCATTTTCATGGTGGGAAGGTAGAATAAGTCTTAACTAGCCTTGGTTTGTTGGGTAGCTCTGTCATGAAATAGTCTTTGAGAAAGAGAGTTTGCCATTGTCTAATACATGATGATTAAGCAGTTTTTTAAGTCTCACTTGTCAAAGAATTTGTGTGATTTAATCAAACATAAGATTGATGTATTCAGATTTGTTTTTGAATCTTGTTAATGTATACAATGAACCAGTCGTCACAAGACATCAGGTCGGCACTTTGCTGCTCGCCCTGTTTCAATATGATGTAGCAGTGATGATCTTTTTTGTTTTAGTCGTGCACAAGTTTTGATGAAGGTTGTCATACATACACAAATATAAAGAGATTCATTTCATGGCATGCCAATGTTGACAAAAAGTCATGCAAGTGTGTTTTTGCAGTTACATTCTCCAAAGTAACATATAGCATTGAACACCACCCAACATCTACCTCGCCACGGCCATTTGATAAAATCATTCATGCCTGTCAAACCCGTGGCTTCTATCAAGACGACAGGATAGAACCCAGAAAGATCTACAAGTGAGAACAAACATCCCCACCAGCAATCTCAGGTAGACATCAGAAATGTTGGAAGTTGAAACCACGAAAAGTCAGATACTGAGATGATGCTATGTCATGGGTTTCTCCCATTAGGCCCGGGTGACTGGTTATGTCTTGGAGAAGCATAGGCCCCGTTTGAGAGGCTTCTCAATTGTGGTTGCCCGTTTCTTGTGACAAAACCTTGCATCCTCATGCCATTTCTTGCATTTGGGTTGCCGATGTTGGCGCATGTCCTCTCTGTTTGCATGGTTTGGAAAAAATATGTGGAGCTAGCCATGTCCTTGAGATTTATAAGAGGTTTGAGGACCTCTACAACGTCACTCATCAATGGTCTAGCTTTGGGGTCTCGGCTAAGGCAATGGTGAGCAAGCTGGGCAGCTTTCTGAGCGCCTTTGATAGAGAAGTGGCCTTCAAGACGTGGGTCTACAAGACGAAAGAATCGTCTTCTATCACTGAGCTGTGGACGAGCCCATTCCACAAGGTTGTGCTCCCCGTTTGGTCGATTTTTGTCCATGGACCTTCGGCCGGTTATCATTTCAAGGAGGACCACCCCAAAACTGTACACATCACTCTTTGAGGTCAGGTGTCCTACAGGATAAATTCCAAGTTAGAACACCAACAAGAGACAAAAAGAAGCAAACCGTGACCCACTCTAAAACAATCGACACTGTACAACAGAGTAGATTCTGTATGGTTTCTCCAGTTTAACATAATTAAACTGAGCAGAAACCATCTTCGCCTTACCACTTCCTAGTTTGAATTAATTGATGACAAATGTTGTATATACACTAAACATTTGATACTCGCTCCCAGCATTTATAATTTTAAACAAATTTACTTTAGTATGTTTGCTAAACGTAGCCAAAAATCAATTCAGTACACATTATTCTTAATGTAAAAACATTATCAGCTCGGGCTGAGAGATAAGCATTGAAATTAGCCCCTTGCTGCTATTGTCATGAAAAAATATGTAGTAATGATGCTTGCGGCTCAATTTCACCACACTGTTACAGGAGTCAGTAGTTCCAGTCTTTGTGAAATTCAAAACCAAAACCATTAGGCTCACCTCAATTAAGAATACCTCACAAAATAAAAATACTAATGTCACTGACTTAGCAATCTTATTTGAAAGCAACGTGTATTATATGCTCAACTGAGTGTAGCAGCTCAAATCATTGCACATCCAGGTTGCAAGGCAGCTAGGTATTCTTGAACCAGTTAAAGTAAATTTTTTTTTAATGGTGTTAGAGATTGCAAACACCATGCATCAATATTGTCATCAATTTACGGTTGAGAGCATTCTGAAGCAAACTAGTTGCTAGGATAAACATATGGTCTTGCTACTTGGATGACATTTATAAGCCTAGCAGAATTTTAGAAAACCCGGTATGCATGTTCGCTTTGCATTAGGTACATTATTGTATGGTTCACTTAGGTTTTCATTTAAAAAAGGCAACCTGGTGCACGAAGGTTCTGCACATGAGGGAATAGAGAAGAACAGGACCAAAAAATCTATTGCATGCAGTGCATTTTGCAAGAGATTGCATTATCAAATCAAACCCATAACCACTAGATCAAACAGCCACAACCCTTACTCCCCTTCATGGTTTTCTTAAACCATGCTTTCGAATTTTTAGGTCACAGAACTACAACACAACATTCATGGTCTCCAAAAGTAGTGGTAGTAATAATCATGCACTGTAGTTTGCTTTGCAATTGCATTAAAATTTTAATCTCGTCAAAGGAAATCACATATAAGCAAATATGAATTGTCTAAATAATCTATCAGGTCATATCTATGCATGAGCTAACTTTAATCTCAATAATGAAAATCACGTAAAAAAATCTAGTTCTGTTAAATACATTATGAGTTTTTCTCTAAGTATGAGTATAAATAAGCCTCATTCCACGTAAGTTAATGCAATTAGTGAAAAAATGATCAAATATAGGCGGCGTAAGTTCAGTCTTCTCTTACCTGTCATCACATACTCTGGTGCAGCATATCCATAGGTGCCCATTACACGTGTGGAAACATGAGTTTTATCACCCTCGGGACCATCTTTAGCTAGCCCAAAATCTGAGAGCTTGGCATTATAATCCTGAAGATTTATGGACAATGTACATTTACCTTTTGAATAGAAAAGCCAGTAAATTACTCACAACTGCTGATCAAGTAGTTTTCAGATACATACCGCATCTAAAAGTACATTTGAGGTCTTAAAATCACGATATATTACAGGTCTTTCAGCCTCTTCATGAAGGAAAGCCAAACCCTTGGCAGCACCAAGAGCAATCTTCATTCGCGTTGACCATGGAAGAGGCAAGGACCCTTCTACAAATAAAGCAGTATAAAGCGAAAAGAATAAATATTGCACAGAAGACCACTAGCACGCAACTAATGTCTTATCTAAAAAGAAAAAAGATTCAGCATCCTAAAGAAAATGCCCATGACATAAAATATCAAATACTAAAAAGTAAAGCCTGCATATGTTGCATCACTAACCAAGGCAGTAACATCACAGGAAAACCACATAAACAGTAAAGCATTTAGCCCTTATTTGAAAATGCCTACCAAATTCATTGCACTTAATTCAACAACCAGCTTTTTTCTAGCAACATAAAAGTTAATAAGAGAATAATAATTCTAAGTCAACTTTCATGCTGGGCTTCTTTTAATTGTTCATCAGATCAGCGACGGTTGTCACCATTTTTAGAGCACTACTTTCTGAGGAAAATAAACAAAAAATAATCCATAAATTGTGCAGTGCATTCAAATTTTTACAAAAATAGACGATCATAAAATGATACACAGGCAGTTAACTGCCTATACATGTCTTTCAAACCTAAACACTTATAATCTTCCTGTAAGCCTTTCATAAATATAACAATTTCCACTAAATTAAACTGTTCTTCAAGAAACACAACTGAGATCATATCTATAATCCTCTAGATACATCTACACTTTATCATCAACCGACCATGGAGTATAAGGTCCTAACTAACAAAGATTGATCTCTGAAACATCAGATTCATAGCCACAATAAAGGGGAAAATTTTCAGGATAACCTACAACATCGACGGAATAAAAAAAAGTTACATACTTCTGAAGAGGTGGTTCTCTAAACTCCCTCTAGGCATGAACTCATAGACTAGCAACCTCTGGTCATCTTCAATGCAGTAACCAATTAACTTCACCAAATTAGGATGGAGAAGATCACCTAGAAAATTAACTTCAGCCTGTAGAATCACCAAAACAAGACATTTTTACACCCACACGCATACAAATAAAAAGATATAATACTAGCACAAAAAAAGGCTATAAATACCAGCCATTCTTTATGCCCCTGAAGTCCATCATGATTGAGAGTTTTGACGGCAACAGTTAGCCCTGTTCCAGGCTTCACGGGAGCTGTTCCATTTTCTTCTATCCATCCTTTGAATACACACCCAAATCCTCCCTCCCCAAGAAGACTCTCAGGCCTGAAATTCCTAGTAGCACTTTTGAGTTCATTAAACGTGAATTTTCTGAGCTGGGAAGCCACTTTTAACTCCTGGGACATTTTTGGAGTCGACGGAGCACTTTCTTGATTACTAGTGGCTGTGGACGAAACCACGGGAGCAGCAGGCTGTTCTTTACAAGCATCATTTGTAGATCTGCTTTCCGCTGGTCCACATATAAGAAACACAATCCACTTACAAAATGCATGAAAATTTTTCTACAAGTCTTTTCAGCAAGTATATTTTATGTTTCAAACATGGTTAAACAGAATGTACTATTCTAATCAAGCCATCAACATGAGCCTACTAGCTTGATTGATGACTAAAACAAAAATAAGGCATTTTCCTTGAATCCATGGTAACAACTTAATACTGACAGTTCAGTTCAACACACTAGAGTATAAATGTACCTAACTGCAAAGTACTGCACAATGTTTCAAGTAATAGCTGAACTACATCAAGGAAGCTAAACAATGAAAGCTACAAAACAGTGAATAAACAACCGTCTTATCCATATAAGCAAAAGACTCCCGTCCTAGTACTGCATGTATAAAATTGTAAATTTCAACCGCTTCTAGAGAAGTGATAATGCACGTAAAAGAACCTTGTTTATGTCATACAAAAGGGAAAATTCATACTTCTATAACAAGACCAAATATACCATAGTTGGTGCTGGTGCCGCTCACAGAATTCTCAACTTTCGACCTCGCCGAAATACAGCCCATAAGCCTGAACTTAATCCAACACCCAGTCTCCTTCGATGCGTCATCCTTCTTCTTCCGACCTTTCGACTTTCCACCATGATCCCAACTGTCCACCTTTATGGAATCAGGATTCAATCCCATCATCCAGAAGCTAATCTAGTCAGCTCCCACTAGATACCCATTCCCACACTTCCACACCGGAATTGATCCAAAATTCCACAATCACCACAAGTAGCTCGAAACAGTAGCCAAATTCTTGTATCTTCGCTGGAAAACTGACAAAGATAAGAGCTTTACTTCTCAAATCACCAAAACAATCAGATGAAACAACCTTGCAAAAACAAAAACAACGAGCACCCTCTCCACCTCAAATCGCAAAGTATCCCATCACCAACACAGCCCAAAACAGCTCAACCGAGCTCAAAATCGACCAAACCCCCTTCTCAATCCCGCCCAACTCATCCCCCTGCAACAGAGTAGCCACCGAATCTTACCCCGCCGACGACCAAAAAAGCAACCACCTTTTCCACCCTCAACTCCCCAGACACTCCCCGGAGCTCAAAACCCACACCCAAACCGCCCGAATCGGCCGAAAACCCCCTCCCCACCGCACCAACCGCAGCCCCTCAATCGCCGTCACCCGAGCACCAAAAACCGCCGCGCCGCCGCGAGCATCCGCCGCTCCGCCTCGGATCTTCGCCGGGGCTGAATGGGAGGTCGGAGGAGGCGGAAAGGTGGGAGCTTGTCGGGGGGCGGTCGGCGAAGGTGTAGAGAGCGGTGGAGATGGCGTTTCTCTGGTTGCGTTTTTGTTTTTGACAACCGAAAAAAAGGCGAGGTCGGGCAATCCGGGCAGGGCGGGCAGGGGTGGTAGAAAAGGGGGAATTTGGGAAATCTGAGTTTTTTTCTTATTGTCGGGCCCACTAAATCGAAATTTTTCTGAGCTGTGCAAATTTTTTATATTTGAACGCTTTTCCTTGATAATAAATCATAGGGCTATTTTTTTATTGAAAATTAAAATTTTAAAACTACACCTGTATTTATATTTTAATCACCGGGTTTGCCAACATAATTTCAATATATTATTAATGGCCGTGCAATGATATATGCCCGAATTATTTGATAAAAATTTGACTGTTTAAAAAATCCTGACAAATATTGTAATTTTTTTTAAAGTAGATTTTATTTTTAATTTTTTTAAAATGTAGTGCAAAACTCCCCCAATAATTATGCCCGTCAAATGTTACCTTGTGAATTCTTTTGGTTTTAATATTTGTAATAAAAGAATTTCGTGACAATTTTTTAAAATTTTATTTAAAATTTTTTTATTACTTATTGCTTTATAAGAGTCTATATCCTCCTATTAAAATACTAGTCTTTATTTATAAGTTACTTGAATAATATTACTTAAAAATTTTATTATAAGTTTTTTTATTACTTATTGCTTTATAAGAGTCTTTATCCTCCTACTAAAATACTAGTCTTTATTTGTAAGTTACTTGAATAATATTATTTAAAAATTCATTATAAAATTTTCTATTACATAATGCTTTATAAGAGTCTCTA
>JAURVB010004664.1:0-19023 GCA_033002965.1 Piper betle
TATTACTGTATTTTTATAAAATAGTATATATTTTCTTTTGGTTTCTCATTTATTATTTTGTCTTGTCTTTGCTTGTACATCATAGCATGCATGTAGGACTACGTTAGAACCCACGCATCTCATCCATGCATTTCATGTTTGCATCTCCATCTTGAAACACCGAGGGCAGATCCGGGTCGGCTTAACCGAACCCAGTAGATTAGCGAACGGTTCGGTCGCCGGTGACATTTCTGGGTCGGTTCACGGGTGAGCCGAAACAGGGTGTTACAATAACATATGCAGTTGGAATAGTTATCAGACATTTAGCAAATCCAAACAAAGAACATTGACAAGCAATTAAATAGATAATGAGGTACTTGAGAGGTACTTAAAATGTGCTTGTGTTTTGAAAGTGACAAACCCTAATTAGTTGGCAATACCAATGCAACATGACAAGTGACTTGGAGACAAGAAGGTTAACATCTGGGTTTGTTGTTAAATTTGCTAGTGTCTTGGCAGTCTAGGTTGTAAAAGTGTATTACATTACCCACAACTGAAGTTTAATTTATTACTACTACAGAAGCTTGTGAGGAGATACTATGGATGAAGAGATTTTTGAATAAAATTAGTATTAAACAGGAGAAATATATTGTGACTGTGATAGCCAAAGTGCAATTCACCTGAATAAGAATTCAAGTTTTTATTCAAGGAGCAAATACATTAATATGAGATATCACTAGGTAAGAGATATGTTAAAAAGTAAATCTCTTCAGCTAACAAAAATTTATACTGAAAGAAAAGTTTCAGACATGATGACTAAAGTTGTGTCAAAGGAGAAACATATTCACTGCAGGAATGGAGCAGGCATGGATGGAGTTTGTCATAATGGCTAGAAGTATTTCATTGAGTCAGGAAGGGGAGGTTTATTGGTTTGTCCCTCCTCCGTAATACATGAAATAGTAACCTTATTTTGGACAAAATTTAAGATTTTGTAGGAAATGCATTTTGCATTGTGAGAGAGATAAAAAGCTACCATGGATTTTTTATTCTTTGGGGTGGAAAAAAGCACAACGAAGAAAAATTGTGTGGATTGAAGAAAGGTAAATATTTTGTTTAAATTCACTTATAATCGTTAATGGTAACTTCGTCAAGTTTTTAATTTGTTTCTCTATTTTCTTTATTTATTTCTAATACCAATTTTGTAGAAATTACAATAAATTTATAGTGGAAAGTTTGTTCTCCTGTTAATATTTTCTATATCAAAGTTCTGATATAGTGAATTTAATATACTCATTTGCCCTGTGGTTTTTTAATTTTAAGTTTTCTATATAAAATTATTTTTGTTGGAATGTATTTTTTTGGGTTAGAGTGGTGTGCTTATTCTGATCGGTACTTCTCATTATTCTTAAGTGTTAGAAATATAAATTTATACGCTTGGATAATCCCAACTGCGTTTGCTTTGGTGGGCCGTGAATTTGGCATGCTTTTTGAGGCATTGTCGGAAGGATTGAACATCAATTACAGGGAGCTATCTCGAGCTTGTTTCTAGTCGGTAACATGGCTGGTTCATATGCTGTCTTGCCCAACACAGGGGTGAGAGGTGCTGCCACGGTTTGCCTCTTCTGGAGGTTCATCTCCATTTTCAACTCTGCTCGAGACCCAGAAGACAAAGCCCTTGCAAGCCTTGCTTTGAAAAGCTTCATAGAGGATCCTGGTCTGTGGACATCTCCGTAATGAAGTTTCAAAAGTATGGTTTCTTCATGTTAATGGGTAGCTGTTGTGCAGAGGGACTACACGAGGTGACCATCAATGTGAGGGGATACTGAGAAACCTGATTGTGCTCAAGAAATCATCATTTGTGGCAACTGAGATGTTAAAAGATTTGTCAGAAGGACAAGATCCAAGTAGTGTAAGTAGTTAAGGTTTTTGAGTGAACAGTATTCGAATACAAACTTACTGGAAAAGATCAATCTTGTCCTGCAGATTGAACTTTGGACACAAAGAGCTTACTCAAGTTGACTGCTGCAGCAATGGGGAAGTTTTCTGCATCACTAGCTTCAAAGACATGACATTCTCTGGTCATTTTGATGGATCAATTAAGGTGCTTCCAAGCGTTTTCACCCTCCAAATTTTAGCAATTAACGCACTTCTTTGAATCCTTTGTTTCGTATACTTATCTGCAATATGAACACAGGTGTGGACTGGCAAGGGAAAATTACATCCTAGGATGGACACAAGAGAGGACACCAAGGCAGTCGCTCTCTTGCAAGTTCAACAATCTGGAGACAAGCTATATAGTGGTTCTATGTAGGGTTGCTAATTGAGCTGAGCCAGCTCGTGAGCATTTAACGTTTGGCTCGGATCGACTCGACTCGAAACTCGACATTTAAATGCTCGACTCGAACTCGAATCTTACGAGCCAAGCTTGAACAAGGTCGTGTTCGACTCGACTCGACTCGGTTGTAACTCGAACTCGACTCGTAGTTCGACTCGAACTCGACTCGATAAAATAATATAATAATATAGTCTTTATATTATATTTTATTTATTTATTATATATATATATATATATATATGAAATATAATAACATAGAAGCAAGATAGTTGAGATGGCAAGTATTCACTTTGATGACTTCAAGGTTGTGGGTTCAAACCACAATGGCCTCATTTTTTTTAAGTGAAGTACTTTTGACTTTTAATCGAGGTGGTTTCGAGCTGCGAACGAGCTCACAAAAATTAAACAGTTTAAGTATATTCGAGTTCGAGTCAAGCTCGAACACATAAAAGATATTCGAGTCGAACTCGAGCATGTATGTCCAAAACTCGTTCGATCTCGAGTCGAGTTCGAACGAGTTTCGAACTATTCGAGCCGAGTTCGAACACATGTTGAGCTCGGCTCGCTCGCTCACTTAGCACCCCTGGTTCTCTGGATAGAATTGTCAGAGTTGTTTTTGATCAACAGGTGGTCTGGACTACAGGAGAGGAATCAATCAAATGCAAGACTGTTAGGCCCTTTGGGTCCCCACCTAAGCTCCGAAATATTGGGCCCCTAAAAGAGACTTTAAACAACCAAAATATGTGTCATATGCCTCTTTTAATCCAAAAGCTAGCTTCAATGAATAAGGTTTTCTCATTAGCATATATATAAGTCACTAATAACCTTTACAATCGATGTGAGATAAACTCAATAACTCTCTTTCACACATCGACCGTGAACAACTCCAGCTTCACATGAATAAGGTTTTTCCATTAGCCTATATACAAGTCACCAATAGCCTCAATGAATAAAGCTTTCCCATTAGCCTATATACAAGTCACTAATAAGTCACCAATAACCTCTACGATCGATGTGGGATAAACCCAATAACTCTCCTTCACACATCGGGCGTGGCCCGAAAACCATTATTGTCTGACAGACTCCCCTTAAATCAGAGAGCACCCACCTGACAAACTCTCTCAGGCAGTAGAACCGATGTGAGAAATAATAACCATTATTGTCTGATAGACTCCCCTTAAATCGAGGGCACATCAGCCTGACAACTCCTCTCAGGCAGTAGAACCCATGCAAGAAATAATGCTAACCCATGAGCTTATATACAAGTCACCAATAACTTCTACGATCGATGAGGAATAAACCCAATAACTCTCCTGTCAGGCACATCGGCTGTAGGCAAACCCTGCAAACTCATCCATTCGGTGTAGGCAGTGGACCCATGAAAGAAATAACAATGGAACCCATATAAGCAAACCCTGGCAAACTACTCCCATTTCGGTGTAGGCAGTGGAACCGACGAAAGAAACAACAATAATCGGTGTAGGCAAACCCGGCTCAAACTTGGCTCTAATACCACTTGTTGAGGCCCAATTCAAAAGGGACTTTAAACAACCAAAGAGAACTTGCAATAGTTGTCACGGACCTCTCTTAATCCAAAAGCTAGCTCAATGAATACAGGTTTTCTCATTAGCCTATATATAAGTCATCAACAACCTCTATGACCGATGTGGGACAAATCCAACACAAACAACTATATGATATGAAAGACCAAGTTCAAGATATGGCTATTGCCAATACCATCTCTTACTTCATTGCTCAGGGAGCTGATGTCAAGGTAGTCTTATTACCAACTCTTGTAAATGGAGATGCTCAAATATTTCGATTTTCCTCCCTCATACATTTCGAAAAAGTTTTTTGGATTGGGTTTAGAGCATTCATATGTATATATATCTGAAAATATTCTGATTGGATATGAGTATGATGGATTTCATTTGTATTTTTAAAAATGTTTAATTTTCATTAATATTTAGCGTAGAACTTGGATTACGATTTATCTTAGTTTAAGCGGCCTGTTGGATTAGATATCCACCCTAATCCAACTAGGTTTTGAGAAATTTGATCCGATTCTTTCCACTCCCATTGAGAACAAACCAGGCTCAGATTTAGTGGCCTCCATTCCGATCATAGATCTGACCAATATCCAAACCATATTTGATCCGAACCCATCACTTCTCTTAAAACGTAGCCTCTTAACATTGTATACTCGCAAGATTTTTTACCTATCATCTTACAGGTACAATCTTGGAATGGAAGCTCGAAGTTGCTCAATCCTAACAAACATGTTAGGTGCTTGGCTCTTCTACAAGGAAAACTATATTGTGGATGCATTGATAATAGCATTCAGGTGGATCATCCTCATCATCATCGTCATAAAGTAAAATTTATTTTAGCAATAATAATGGAGTCGTCAAAAGGATTTTATATCATTGATTGATTGCTTTCACATTTGAATCGATGCTGCAAAACCCGTTTGCTAGATGACCTTGTCGTCGCAATCTCGAAAATCTTTTGTGATAAAAGGAATTTAACCTAACATTTATCTAGGTTAAGTTTTGCTAATTGATTGTTTCTTCTAATTCCTGAGCAATCTTAATTTTTGCAGGAAATTGATTTGGTTTATGGAACATTGAGCTCAGTTCAGCAGGGAAACAGGAAATTATTGGGGAAGGCGCATCCCATATATGCACTTCAACTACAACAATGGGTTACTTTACTATGCTGGTGCACCCCATAGATGGAGCTTCTGTGAAGGTAACAATTAACACGACCAAACTAACAAAGATTAAATAAAATCTTTCTAGATCTCATAAGCATCAATTCATCAGAACACCTACTGTTGCAAATGACAAATGACAGAGAACAACATGAGTTGATCATTATTCTTCTATCTTGAAATCTTGTTCTTTTTCTTCTGAGCTAAAAATAACTCTGCTTGCGGTATACATTGAGAATTCTGCTGCCTCTGCTGTGATCAGGATATGGAGCATGTCAAATTACAGCTTGGTCGGATCACTGTCTTCTTCTTCGAGATTCGTTCCATGGCCGTCACCTCGGAGCTGATCTATTTAGGCACTAAGAATGGAGTGGTAGAGATCGAGTCTAGAGAGAAACATAACAGAGTTGGCACAGTTCAAGCAGGCATGAACACTAAGGTTACTTGCATGGCTGTGAATGATGATGAAGATGTAATGGTAATTGGCACTTCAGATGGAAGGATACAGGTAAATTACCTATTTAGTACAAATCCATTCTTGCTGTTCAATCACTATGCTAATTCAGGAAGATGAAGATGATCCAATGCAAAAATTAACTTGGGTAAAGGAGATAAAGAGGGCTTTGACAATATGTGATATGAACTGGTCGAATTAGAAACAGGGTAATAAAAAAATTTGCGTGTTAAATTGCTTTTTGAATTTGTTCTTTCTTGTGTGTGTTTACAGGCGTGGGGACTTTAGAAGAGGAGATGTGCCTGCATTGCTAGAAATATGAAATACCACTTTGTATTGAGTGTTTAATCATTTTTTATTATAATTTTTGTAGTAATTTGGGTCTTCTAAACCCATGACATAAAATGTAGAGAGAGCAAATTGTGTAACACAATAAACATAAAAGATCTCCATTTATCTCCACCCTTTATGAACCGTGGCGTGCGGTACTTCGGATTACCAAATTCGCTTCTTGTAAAATAAGAGAGTAAGGTTTGATGACGACCTCTCACTTGATATAGTCAATTTGCTTAAAATATTTATTTTGTATTTACACGTTTTATAATAGCCATTCTTTTCCATTAACCAATAGCATTTCTGAATAATAATTTGTAGCATTATAGGCGTATTTTTAACATGCTATACTTGCAGTACCATCTCAAATCTTTAGTGGGTTTCAACCAAATGGAAAATGGAAAACTCGAAAAGAACATAAATTTGTAGGAAAAGCTATAGAGCTTTGCAGCCATATAAAAATGATCATATGGGCTGTTACTATTATACATTTTATACCCAAACAATGTAAATTTTTCCTAAAAAAAAAGAATCAATCTTTTGGTTGTTTCACATTGGATGGGTGACCAAATCTTTGGATGGCAACTACAGGTTCATTGCAGCGAGTGCAACGAAAAGATGAACTAGCAGCACATCTTGTTCTAAGACAATAATAACAATACCTGAGACGATCATATGCAAGTGTTAAAAAGTATTCCGCACCGACACTACTCAAAGCAAAGCAACAACTACATTCTCAAAAGTCACACACCAGACTGAGGAAAAAAATGATTTGTATATATAAGTGCATTCATGTTTGATGTTCAAGCCATGTTAAAAATGCAAATCCTCCATGTTCAGCTAGAAACTAAAATCTTCAAAGTTCATCTAACTAAAAATTATCGATATGGATCATATTGAAACACTTCTATGTTCATTTAACATCCATGCAAATCACAGAACCATCCCCAAACAAAAAGAAACCATCCATCACTTTTCGTTAAAAAAAAATCACAAATAGTGATCTCAAGATAACTAGGCCCTCTACAAGACTACGCTGCAATATTTGTTGTTTTTTAACCTTGATGAAATCTTGCTAGATCTCTGCAAGGTAACAAAAAATAATGATACGAGAACAAATTTTGCTGCTTGGCCATATCTTTTTTCCCCTTTAAAGATATGGCTCATTTAAAATGACTGTGCTTAGAAATTAAGTTTTTTACACCATTGAAATGTACTTAAAAATCCACAAACTTCAATCACCTATATTGTCAGTTATACCTAATTTAACAACTAAAGCACACTGCATTATTATAATGTTTGAACCTCAAGATTCTCAAATTAGGAGTGGTAGATGAAACTACACGGTGAAGTGCTACTATGGCCAGCATGATGCTATTATGTTCATAAAATGTGCTCATTGTTCCAGAAAGATTTGCTACTTCTTCCAAGATAATTGGTTAATTGTTCAAAAATAGATAACATTGTTTCTCATTCTATACTAAGACTTACGAATTTTGACACACGTGCATAAGTCAGCATGAAGAAAGAGAGAGACCTCATTTATTGAGCTCTATAAAAGGCTCAAGACAGCCATGCTAGAAAACTAACCGACCAGAACAGGAAATCTCAAAGTCATGAAAGTATGCAACCATATCATAAAGTAGTTTAGAACATTATGTGATGCATTATAGGATTAAAACAGGAGTATACCTATGTTGGCAAGGAAGAGCTACAAATGGTATACTAGGATTTGCTTGGCAAACAGGACATATGCTTTCATCATTCACTGCACCAGAAGTTTTATCCTTTGAAAATGGAAGAAGAAACTTCTTAAAAGATGATGAATTAAGAAGAGGAAGAAGCAGTAATAACATCTCCTGCAGATCAAAAACAGAAACAAGCTTAGGCACACATCCAACAGGAAAATTCTAAGCAATAGCCATGGCAGAGTATTCTGTTAGTACAACTACAAAAAGTGATTTAGTGCTCAGATGTTCAATTTTATTTCATTTCATATAAGAGAAGTACCTAATTTAAGGCATACGTAATCCATCCAAAACAGGTTGGCTTATATGGAATTAAAAATGTTCTTAGTTATCTTCACGTAACTTGAGGTTTCAAAATTTTTTCACAAAAAGGAGTAATCTTCCATTAAATTTTATACTTAAAGTTTCACTACCATCTCCGACTAATAAAAATATCAAAAGTTACACCAACAATCATCAATCTCAGTAATTTCTCTTCTCCCTCTTTATCAAAAACTGAATGGTCCCGTTCAAAACTCATGTTGGCCAGTCCAAGTAGCTCATCAGATCAAACAAGTCCAAAAAACACAGGTTTTTAAAAGAAAAATAAAAGCAATATAACCATATTGTCTTGTAACAAGCGAAAAATGGAAAAGATAATGCATATTGAGAAGTTACCGAAAATTCATTCCAAACAAGCTGGCGATTCATGTACTCAAAACTAACTGCCCGGTTCATGTTGGGACTGCCATACACAAGCCTCGCCCTAAGAAACCTTTCAATAAGAGTCCTATATCTGCACTTGCAACAAATGAAACATTTGATAAAAAAATTTAACATCTATCACACACACACAGCATTTTTATATCAACCAACTATTTTCAGAATGTAAACAACACACTGTTAGGGCCAATTGCACAATTGAAAAATTCTGTACACTAGTGCCCCCAATGACAAAATTACCGTGTAAAAAGCTAACAAATTAAATTAGAACAACAATGTATAAGAATATATATTTACAGTGACCAGGCAAAGAAAAAATTTTGGACTATCTTATATATGTTACAAGTTAAAGATATAATCCTCTTTCAAAAAATAAAATTATCAACCCTCATTCAGAGAAATAAATGTCACAAAAAAATCATCAAGAAATTGAAAATGAGAGAAACACAATCTTGATTGGGATCACGTCAGGGGGCTTCAATACCAGAAAGGAATTAATGGAATTTTTCTGATGGAGATCAACACGGTACATGAGGTATGAATAAAAAGTTAATGCAGTTTCATTTGAAGACATAAAACGAAACAAATAACTGTGATGTGCAACGAGTACCTTCCGGTGTAAAGAAATAAAAGTAAGTTGACGAATGAGGCAGCTCTATATAAGCCCTCCACTCGTTGTATCACAATCCAAGCTCTGCGAGCCACTGACGTCTAAAGGATGTGAGAGGAGGCATCAATTAGAAAGGCCAAAAACACCAAAACCAAGATATTAAGGTTAAAAAAACGAAAAACACTATCATCACCTGATCAGAATCACCCCACCTGCGAAAAGCAGGGAAAGACTGCAGCCGAGCCCATATATACTGACCGCCAACCATGCCCAAGCCATACAATACCTTCTGTGAAAGAGTAAGACCAGGACCTTCTAGCCCCGTCCTAGCTGGGGGGAAAAAATTCACCTTTGTAACAATTTGAAGCAAATAATACAGCTTTTGCAGTGGTTACATACCATACCCAAATCCAATAAACAAAGATCACAGAGTTTTAACAAATGCAATGATTTCAAGCCAATGATAGTGTCTTCAGTCAATTCACACCATATTGGAAGGAAACATGACAGAATTTTGACAAACATAACGATTTGAGTAAAATAATACAGCATTGCAGTCATTTCATTAGACCATATCCAATCAGATTAGAAAAAAAATAAAAAAAGTTTCCCATTTGTGATAATTTCAAGCTAAAACTTCATAGTCTACAATCATATCATACCCAATCAAATCCAATAAGATAAAATCACCAATTTTCCACAAATGTAATGATTTCGTACAAATGATTCGTGTTTGTCGTCATCTCATACCATATCCATCCCAATAATAAAAGCATACCATATTTTCACAAATATAACAATTTCTATCAGTAAACACAGTCGTTTGCAGTCGCTTCATGACATGTAATCTTCTAACAAAAGCGCACCTTGGCTGCCTCTAATGGTGGCAGAACCCTCATCTCTGTATCTAAGATTCATAAGACCATTCCCAGGGGTAGGCTTATCCACCCAAATCGAAAACCTCCATATAAGAAACTCCAAGAACGCATCCAGCTCAGCCTCGTACTGGAACAGCATCCCTGGCTAATCCACCACACCCCCAACATACTCCATTACACCACCGAGACAACCATGACACCTTCACCGACGAAAGCAAAGAAGAAAAAAACAAAAAAGGCGCACCTTCATCAAAGCGAACACCTTGACCAGCTGCTCCTTCAACATGGCCGACATCTCCACGTCCAACCTCGCCGCGTCGAACTGATTTACCCTCGAAACCGACACCGACACCGGCACCGAGCCCTGATCACACCCGAAAACCCTGGAGTCGATCGGATTCTGCGGAAAGCCAAAAGGTGGAGAGCTTTGGGGAGGGGGAAGACGACGGACCTGGGCGGAGGAGCGGCGGCGCCACTGGGGGAGGAGGCTGAGGGAGGATTTGATCCAAGCGTCCGGCGGCGGGGGGTCGAGGGTGGCCGGAGAAGGAGACGGCGGAGCGGCGGCGCTTTCCATCTTTTGCGGCGCCGCGGGCCGGCGGACTGAACAGCTGCTCTTGATGACCGAGAGGAAAAAAAGAATCAAACGTTTTTTTCTTCTTGGGTCCTACCTATGGCTTTCAATCCCAGCCGTCCATTTGGAAAATAGAAAATCTCTATAGTTTTTACCTTTTGTGAGTAAAATTTTTTAATCTTGGTATTTATAAGTATAATAATATAGAAAATCTCTATAGTTTTTACCTTTGGTGAGTAAAATTTTGTTAATCTTGGTATTTATAAGTATAATAATAATTAAACTTGATTTACTTTGATGTACTTTAAACAATCTGGACTTCCGGGGAATACAAGGCTGTTTGTGGATAGGCTATGCTCGCCTGGACGTGTTTATTGTAAAAATAATTGTTAATCGAGTTTATTTAATTGAAGTTCGACTTAATTTTAAATGTTGAAACTTTCACTTAATTTACTCAAGGGGTCAGTGAAATTAGCAATGTCAATAGTACATTTAAATCTTGGCTATAAATTTATATTAATGGGTCAATAAGATGTGTTTTTTAAGTGTGAATCATATTTACATAATTTTTATACGATTTATATTCTAATTCAAAAAATACTACAAACCTGTTAATTAGATTATATATCTTGCACCTATGTAAATTTGATTCACGGATTAGTGTACCTAAAAAATTAAAGATAGAAAAGATTAACACTAGATTTATAATTTAAGTTCACTAACAAGTATAATTTTCAATGAAATATTATTCATGTTATCGATCTATTTTAAGAATATAAATTAGATTCACAATTTTACTAAACTCCCTTAAAATTATTTATTCTTTAAAATGATACGTGTGAATCTTATTTTCGGTACAATCGATCCAAAGCTACCAACTGGCGCAATTTCAAGTAGTGTGATTCATAATTTGTAAATAATGCTTGTTTAGGACTGCGCACCTTAAAGTATTAGCCCAAGGTGAGGCTTTTCTTTTTCAACTGGACAATTGATTGTCATCTTGAGAACACTATAATATTTTTTTTTCAAACACTATAATAAATTCTTAATATATTAAATATCATCAATACCCGCATTTAGCAAGAGTTGTACAAGTCACTTGTAAAAATCGGCAAGGGGCGGGGAACTGGGCGGGGCTGGCTAGGGGAGGCTAGGCAGGGAGGATTGGGTGGGGGCGATGGGCATTGGCGAAGGTGAAAGTTGGGCGGAGCGTCGGGGAGAGAGAATTGGGAGGGGGGGGGGGAGAAATAACAGATAGTATTCTCGTAATTAAAATTTTGACTAAAGTTAAAATAATAATTAATTTTAAATAATCTAAAAAAATATAAAAAAATATCATAAAATATAATACACATCTTAACATAAAAATAATATCAGAATGACATGTTCTATAATTAATAACCTACCGATTTTAACTAAGTTAAACTTTTTATATAAGATCGATTTAGACCGATTCAACTGAACTGATTCTTAACCGATTCAATCTAATTCAGTGACTCCCTTGAAAACCGATTTAGACCTCAATTCTAATTTTTGCAACTATGATACAAGTTTGCTTCTTGGTGCTTATTTTGTTCTATTGGAAGTCTATGGGAGAGACGTCTTTGGGTGTTTACATGTAAATTTTTTAATAAAGAATGAAACCCATGCGAAGAGGGAGGGGAAAAGTGCATGTAGTGCTCTTTTATTAAAAAAAATTAAGATATTAGTGTAACAATTTGGTGTCACGTTGTACCCAAGTCCTTACAAAATATAAAATTTGCAAGATAGTGAACGAATATTTGCATCAGGTAAACAGGATTGACGTGATTAAGACTAGCTAGTTGACATATATTAAAACCAATAGGGAGATATTCACGCACTAGTCTATCTTCAATATTGCTACTCTTTAACTAAATGTTCAACACACAAGCACCAGCAATTAATCAACCCTTTTAACATGAACAGCAATATTTGGATAACAATTATTTTTCCCAGCCCCTATTCTGCCAATGGTTTATACAATATAAGCGGCACGAGTTCATAAATTTGAAAAGAATAAAGGGTTACTAGAGCAATAGTTCAGAATACATATCAACTTTCGTCTTTGAGGATCCGAACTCTCAGGATCTCATCTGAGTTCTTTGAATTGCAGACTCTATCCATGGAGAAATTCTCAATCCAATATTAACAGCAAGATGGGCCATCATGAGAATAACTAGAATCAAACCCAATTTCAAATTGTCACATAGTAAACTAAATGAAAACAAAACTAGAGGCATCGCAGCGTAAACATCAATCAGAATGACTGACAAGAGAATGAGAACAGCAGCTGCTAGCACTCCGACCAAAGCAAAGAAGATGCAGAGAAGGAGAACACATGAGACAAGAGAAGCATGGAGAAGTGCCAAGATGAAGAGGTCCAAGTTTGGTAACATCTTTGTCTTGCAGCTCTTAGAGAACCTCAGCAAGGAACGAAGCTTGTTCTATTACCATTCAATTGAAGAACAAGAAGGCAATGGGCAATCCAAGTTTTGCCAGAAAACTGTCTTTTCGATTTTTGATCTCTGATATATGTAGTAAGCGAACATACCACTTACCAGATTACTAGGTTTCAATAATGGTTGCAAAGCCTGAACAAATGAAAAGAAGAAAAACAGCACGCAATATAGAACCAGAGAAGCTATAGCATTTGAACAGAAGCATTTCTCCTCGAGCCCAGATTATGTATTAATCTGTTCCTCTCTTTTTGGGGAGGAGAACTTATATCTTGTACAAAGCAAATTCTCCACGCCTTTGCCCCCTTTCAAAGCAACGCAAATTATATTCCCAGATCTTGGTACACAAGCCGAAGAAAAAAGAAACAATTTTGAAGGTAAGTTGATTCTCATACAACTTTCTCTTAGTGTCCATACAGAGATGCGTATATATGGCCTATACCACAACAGATGAGATCAAACCATTGAAAAATTGCAATTCAACAAATAATACTTCAAAAGCATTCAGCAGATGTGCAGCCCAAGATCTACATCTTTCTGTTTGGATGGAAACAGCAAGAGCTGAAAAAGGCTTCTGTTTGCTATTATCTCTCTGGAGTGACAAAATCAGTTTCAAAATGCAAAACTGCAATATCGTCTTTGCCACTTGAAATAAGCCATGCAAAACATTCTCCATTGTAAAATTGGTGTCACAAACAATTCCAAGATGATGCTCGCACCTCTCACCTAGTTTACACCCATTCTATAGACGTTAAAATACAAAGTAAAGACGTGCTAAAATCAATAATCAGGATATTCATTCTGTATTTCCCCGAGTAGCACTGTCCAAATCAACATCTCCCATCCCTGTGTCTTCCTCCTCGGAGTCTTCATCTCCACTAACTTCCTCATTACCAGCTTTAAGTTTGGCCATGTGCTCAGCAAGTAGTTTATCTTTTCGTTCACTCACCTGTTTGCACAGACATTACAAACATTTTTATTGTTTGATATAGATAACAAATGCAACAACATCAACGTTTTTTCCCTTTTCATTGTAAAAGAAAGAGAATGACACTACAAGCAACGACATTGAAAAGTCAAAGTATCAACTCACTGCCCGAGGTGCCTCCTTAACTACAAGTTTACCCTTGTGCTTATCGATTGCTTCAGGGCATGCTTTGATGGCATTGTTTAAAACCGTGATTCCCTGCTCCTGTTTATACAGGAAACCATACAAGTTTATAATCAGACATGGAAAAAAGAAAATCTATCAAAACTTTAAAATTTTCAGATCCAAATGATGACAAGTAACCAGCCTCTTTAAGAAGTTAGCTAGATTGACAATGCCTCAAAACTATGTGTCAGACGGACATACATTTTCCTTTCCTCAATGCATGCGTGGCCAAAAAATTAGAAGTGAAAAGGCACTGGCTAAGGAAAAACACATCAAAAGGGGTTGTCATAAATCATTATCATTAAACCTTATTCCAGCTACACTGGGTTGATGACATGGATTTTTTGTCACTGATTGAATGCTTTAGTACTATAAAGAATGATACAAAACCCTGCAATAACAAAATTGCAAGGTTTTATGCCCTTCCTGTTTAGCCCTCTTCCATTCAAAAGGAAGGGGAAAGTATGAGATGAAGTCTGAAAATTTAACACTGCAACCATCATGTCTTTCAAAATCATTGGATAGAATATAGTCAACTTCCATTGCAGGATTAGTAATAATGAAGTTCAATTGTTCCTGGACAGAAGAAGACAAATCACATCAAAAGGGTAAACGTCACAATTGCATTTTAGAAATTGGATGGGAAATTTCTACAGAAGTGCATAAACTGGATTATTACTACCCCATAAAATTTGGTGTAAATAACATATATGTTAAAGATATTGTCGCCAATCTGCTTCAAGACTCCATTATACATACTCACATTTAAACTATAAAAAGTGCAAACACAATATAAAGACATGGCATGGTTTACAATATGGAAACACTGTGTATTACATCAGCTGATAAAATAAAATAGGAAAAAAATAGACAACATTGAAAGAAGCTCCATACTTGACATCAGATCCATCAGCTAGTGGACATCAGCCACCTTTATTAATTTTGGCACACAGAAGGATGTCAAAAACTGATCACAATGGGCATACTAATCTTGGTTTTCTAGGTTTTCCACAATATATACTTGCAAAGGTAACCCCAAAATAATTTGCCTATCCTCACAAAGCCAACAAATATAGATATTAGAAGGAGAAAAAATTCATGAACCTTGTCAAGGGTCTGAGTAGTAAGCACATAAAGAGGAGGTGCAACTAATTTCATTTTAACCAGACACTCGTCATTTCCAGCAGCTTCAGCTTTCCTCATTGCTTCCTATAAAGTTTAAACATCAAAAGAAGTGCAGATGAATTCATGAGAGAAAATGATGATCAAAATAAAGATGGGCATCTACCCGAATAATACATATGCTACCTTAATGTGGAGAACCCCATCAAACTGAAAGCATTTCATCTCCACATCTGCACGAATCTTCAGTGGTTGTGGCATCATTCGCCTCCTAATGTTTTTGACCAAAGCATCCTCAACTTCTTCGGTCAAAGCAGGAACCACTTTTGTCACATGTAAAAAGTATAATCATAGAATTTTGGTGATGAAAACAGAACAAACTTATTCCAGCAAAACGAAGAACAAATGAAAGCAAGCGACTATCACCTCTCTCCCATCAGGCCCAACTTCCTTCACCTCGCGAGTGAGAAGATTCAACACTGAATCAGTACCAGACACAATCACTTTAAAAGCCTGCTCGCAAAGAAAATTGTGTTCAATATGAAATCTCACTAATAAAGGAGAAATGAGCTAAGAAAATGGACATTGTATGAACTAAGATCGGAACATTTTCCAAACCTCAAAAGCATGACCATACTTCCGATACAAGGGCCAATCAACATGGATGTAAAGATCCTATCCACAAAACAAACAATAAGCAAAAACAATCCCTACCAATTTCAATTAATGAAAAATATAGGAAGCATGATATCAATCAGCACTCGAATTGGAAACATAATATTTACTACACTTTTTCTTGTAATATGTGGAAGTCTAATACAGAAGTAGCAGCTCCTACAACCGTTTACTAATAAAACAACATTGGGCTACCAACTTGCCAAACAACAAAAACCTTTCAATTTCAATGAACGACTAACATTGCAAATGTGCCATCAAGCAGCAGCCAAATTGGAAACATTACATCTTCTTCACCTACTCTTCTTGCAATTCTTGCTAGCCCACTATAAATAACAATTCCTATTCCTACTCTTGCAATTTGTACAAGTCTAGTATAAATAACAATTCCTACAACATTCCCATAAAATAACTCCAGAGCCAGTGAAATGTAAAATCATTTGCCAATGAGATGCAAAAAGGACAGCATTTTCCCCTTGCAAATTCATACATATATATGAATTATGAACAATAGGATTCAAATCCTAACGTATATTACAACTCCTATTCCTACGACCCTTGCAATTTGTGTAAGTCTGGTATAAATAACAATTCCTACCACAGTTACCAATAGGGTGTAAGATATGATAGTAATTTAAATACAAAATCTGCATTTATGAAATACAAAAAGACAGTTTTCTTTTTTCCCTTGCCAAATTCACACATATATGAATTATTAACCATTGGAATCAAATCTAATAAGTCAAGTGAAAAAGAAAAAAGAAAAAAAGAAAATGGAGAATGAGATAAATAAACAACCTCCAAATCAATATCCACGGTCTCGGCAACATGGCGCATGATGGAGTGGACAAGCTTCCTCTTGCTGTAGCGCTCCTCGCAGGCCTGGATGTCCTCCTCGGAGACCCGGCGCTTGATGAGGTCGATGTAGCCCTTGTCCTTGTCGACGCGGAGGACCATGACCGGCTCCTGGTGAACGACCTTGATAAGGTTGCTGAGGCTGCGGATGAAGGGGCTGGAGAGCTCCGAGAAGATGATCATGCCCTCGATGTTGGTGTACTCGAGCAGGGAGACGTAGGCGCCCATGTCGGCGATGTTCTTCACCTGCACCATCACCGCCATGTCCACCTCCGGGTACCTCGCCTCGTACATCCGGCATTCCAGATTCGGCATGTTCTCCGGCGTCCCTTGCCGGCGGCGGCCGCCGACGGAGAGGAGACAAAGGCATTAGCCTTTCCGGCAGCGGCGCGGCGGCGGCGCGCGGCGGCGGCGGAAATGGGGAATGGGAGGTTTTAGGCCGACAGCTGTTTAAAACTCGATTATAAATTGGGTTTGCGTCTCCGATCAACATAAAACTTTAACCGAATATTATTTTTACGTACAATTAAATTATTTTTTATATATAATTATTAATTTAATTATATATAAAAATTAATTTTTATATATTAATTATCTATAAAAAATAATTTAATTATAAGTAAAAATAATATCTAATTAAATTTTTAAGTGGATCTTAGAGGTAAACCTAATTTATAATCGAGTTTTGACAATGTCAGTCAAAACCTCTCATTCCTCGTTTCTGCCGCTACTGCCACTGGAAAGGCTAATGCCCTTGTCTCTTCTCCATCGGCAGCTGCTGCTGGCAAGGGATGCCAACGAAGATGCCAAATCTGGAATGCCGGATGTACGAGGTAAGGTACCCGGAGGTGGACATGGCAGTGATGGTGTTGGTGAAGAACATTGCCAACATGGGCGCCTACACCTCCCTGCTCGAGTACAACAACATCGAGGGCACGTTCCTCTTCTTGGAGCCCTCCCGCCCCTTCATCTGCAGCCTCAGCCACCTTATCAAGGTCGGTCGCCAAGAGCTCATTATTATTAATTACATTAAATTTAAGGTATTTTAATTATAAATTAAATTTTAGCCAAGAAGAAAGTGATTTGGGCATAGCTCAAATATGGCTCAAATATGGATTTGGAAACAAATCGAAATGGGTATGAGAATTTGAGGAAATAAACATTAAACGTGTCCCGATTAGTTAAAATCTAAATTCTAAATTATATTTTCTATACCTTCCTTAAATCTTAATTTTTAAGTTCTAAATCTTGAGCTAAATAAACTTGAAATTGTAAGTTCAATTTTGTTTACGTTAAAATTTGTTAAAAACTTGAATTCTATTAGGCAAATTCTAGACATTTTTCATATAGAAAAATAAAAACGCATTGATTGACTTCCTTTGTGTAACTTCCGTAACTTTTTATTACCCTTTGTAACATAAATGAGATGGCCCATTGTTTATATAACCTTAATTATACCCTCCGATTGTCAACGTGTAATTGTAACTCTATTCATTATGTGTATCATCTTTACAGATATACATGAATAGAAACATCTCACGGGTAAAAGTCAATCCATTATAAATTCAAAAGCCAAATGAAACAAGAAATCATATTAATCTCATAAATCAAAATCTCATTCGAAATTTTTAAACTCTATTATTTTGATTGTTTATGTGAAGGAGTTCTTTCACAAGTAAGTACATTTCTTCACGGGAAAATAATATTTTCTTTTCCAAGATAGGTGGAAATGATATTGTCATATTGCATACATTAGATTATAATATGAATATGTTTGATGGAAAAAAATAAAAAAGCGTCGACAGCAGGATTCGAACCTGCGCAGGCACAGCCCAACAGATTTCGAGTCTGTCTCCTTAACCACTCGGACATATCGACGATTTACTTGGTGTTTCAAATGTTAATTTATTATAAACAAAATTAAAATTTTCATACTTTAATTAGTCCCATCATTGTTTTATCGTTGACACTGAGTAACCCATCACCGAGCTCTACTTTTGAGGGAAATTCAAGGATGCGCTTTTGGTTGTGCATCGCATCCAAACAGTGGTGCGACAAAACAATGGGGGGGGTGTGTTGGGCAATGGTAATTTTATAATAAAAATTTGACTAATATTATATGAAATAAATTAAAAAATTGTAATAAAAACTTAACTTGCTCCTGAAGTCATGTTTTTATTATAAAATATATTTTTTAAAAATAAAATAATTTTGTAATAAAAAATTAACTTACTCCCGACTGGAGTCAATATTATACGAAACAAATTTAAAAAAATAATTTCGAAATAAAAAGTTGACTAGCTCCCAGTTCGAGTCAAGTTTTTATTACGAAATAAATTTTTAAAAAGATAAAATAATTTTGTAATAAAAACTTGACTCGCTCCCGACTCAAAGTCAAATATTACATGAAATAATTTT
>JAURVB010004665.1:0-32785 GCA_033002965.1 Piper betle
GACCGCAAAAAGTTTCGCCTTCCCTTTGTCCACCGATTTTGCAGGTGCTGGGTAGCGATTAGGAGCTGGTGTCTTCTCCTTTTCAGGTTGCTCCTGTTGTTGCTTCAGGGGCTGATGACACTCGTTTTGCAAGTGTCCCGTCCTTCCGCAATTGTAGCACTGACGGGGTTCACTACATAACCCTGAATGCATATTGTTGCAATTTTTACATAGTCAATACGGAATCTCCTGAAACTTCCTTTTGCGGTTCCCATCGACATTCCGTTGATAGTTCTGATGCTGGTGTTCTACAGACCTGTAGCCTTCCCCTGTTTCTGTGCACGGACATAGTCGTACACCAACTCATGAGTAGTCGTACACCAACTTATGGAAGCACCCTTTCACCGTAATTCCTTTAACCAAGTAATTGGGTAATCAACATGGTCCACTTAACCATTTCACTTAACCTGTTAAATGGGTACATGGTATGGTTCACTTAAATGGTTAATTGGATAAATAATGTAGTCGACTCGATCGATTCAACTAGAATTATCCAATTAAAAATTACTTTTCAATTAACTGGGTAATTCATACTTATCTAGCTAACGAATTTTTTTCCCATGTTCGATCCCACTGCGTCGAACGTCATTATTATTATTATTATTATTATTATTATTATTATTATTATTTCCCAGGTCTTTACATTATCTATGTGTGTATTTATTTGTTTATTATTATTATTATGTCTCGATTTGAATGCCAGGTGTTTAGTTGCAGCCTTGTTAGCACTATTTTCTTTATAAGGATATGAGCACACACCACGACCATGCATCATATAAAGATATTAGTATTTTACATAAAAGTGGGTTCTGATTAGGTCTCAGAGTCTGAGCTCGTTGTAGATGTGTAGATACGCTTAGAGCTTGGACCATAGGTCCGTAGGACTCTCCCTCTCTACTTGACTCCCTACATGTAGAGTTTAATCGTGTTTTAGACATAGGACTACATCGGCGGTGTTTATTTGGATCCATCTGATGTTGGGCCATTTAGCCGTGCTTACTACACATGTTTAGTAAAACTACAAGGATTGTAAAACCCCAATTTCAGCTTATGGTTTTACTCGTGTTAGGTTGCCCGGTTCGAACCTGTAACACCCCAAATCCGGTTCAAGCTCGTGAACCGAACCGGCATGTTACAGGCCCCGGTTAGGTCGGCTAACCCGAACCCAACTCGCGTGGATCTAATCTCGGCGTCTTAAGATGAAGATATTACTTGTCATGCATAGATGAATGCACAAAATCCTAACATAATAATACATTGATGACATGCAAACTAAATTACACACCATCACAATTACGATTAAAATTGATGAAAATTCTAAAATAAAACGGACAGAATTTCCCCTAAAAGTGCAATTAGGGTCACCCTGTCAAAATACTATATATAAACATATATGCAAACATGTATCTATACATCACGCAACTTCATTCACACAATCTGTCATCGTGTCTTAGCATTCAATCATGTCACATCATCATATCTTATCATCGTCTCATGACATTCAATCATATCATACCATGTCTTAGTATTTCACAACATCCGCAATATAATAGTATCATAAACAAAATATAACCACTCAATCGACTGACATGTGTGCAAGCGACAACAATGCTCCTCCGTCCAAGCTGTCTCCTCCAACTCGTTATTATTACCTACATATAGTATAAAGACACGTCAGTAACAAGTGTTACTGGTCCGGAAAATAAAATAACTATAACAAGCTCGCTATGAGAGCAAACTCTCACATGAAAGAAAACATCATATACTCTACGTGAACACTTTGAAAGGCACTACTGAGGAGCCACTGGGCTGCAGACCCGGTAGCATCCCGAACTTACTGATCTGCTACTGGTATTGTGCCGCTCTCGGCACTTCTTTTCAGTACTTCACGTAAAAGTTTATCCTAAGCCCTCTCCTTACCTCCATATTTCTCCTGGCCTTGAGCACGAAGGCCGAGTACTCTCAGGCAGTCGCCTTTAATACCCTTTGAACCACAAGTCCGGACATGCGCTGTACTAAACAGTACCCGTAAACCTCCACATTCTCCGGGTGTAAGGAACTCAAACGCGGAGTTGTCATGATCCCTCGGGAATGGAACAGTCCGCTGGCACTAATCCAGAGTCCTCTTTGACTATCACGGCATCTGCTCATGGTACGTGCAGTCGGTTTCTCCATCTCTCGTCTCACTAAAAACGTGAAAACTATATATATATAGGGCTGGGTAGGGATTTATATAATAGGCCCGAAGGCAACTTGTAGTGGATCTTGTTTTTGAAATCATCCTCAAGGGATCTCATCCTCGAGGGGTTATTAATCCGGAAATCTATTTGGCTAGATGGCCCGAGTTAAGTGGGATCCAATAAAACGCCACTTAACCCATCCTGCAAATGATAAGATAAACATACGATAGAAAGATGTAAAATAGAGTCGAGTCCTAAATGGACCTGGTAGAAGCTCCAAGCTTATCATCGCGCCTAGGCGGCGAGCTCTTACTCCGTACCTACACATCAAAACTAAATACTAACGCCCGCTAACTAACTGATGCATCAAACGCAATGAACATCACACACAATTCAATCATCAACCATAACAAGCAACAATTATAAATGTGAAAGTAATTCTAACTTATCTTATTAATATTAATCTAATTATATTTCCTAAGTTACGTTGTACTCGATTATCATGCTCAAATTTACTTTAGTTCATCAGATCACTTAACTATCATTCCCTGTTAATTACATCCTGCACATCTTTACTTCATTCATAATCTGGCATTCATCTTGACAACTAGTTAATTCTAGCATGCTATGCTAACAATCAAAATCAATTTTAAATAACTCAATCGGAAGTAATTATACCACACGTAGTCGGCAATCGGCCATGGCTAGGGTTCCGTTGCATGTCTCGGAGCTCAAATTCGGCGCTCATCAGAGTCCGAAGCTAGAATGGGCTCGACGGGGTGAGCCCAGCTGAAGATCCGGTGAATTCCGGCGAATTCCAGAAATTCCGGTTTTCCGACGGTTTCCGGTGGTTTTCCGGCAGCTTCCGGCGATTTTCCGGCGACAGTCGCCGGCGGCGTCTACTAGCCGGAAAGTGGTCGTGTTGGGTACCCTTGGAACCGGCTCGGTGAGCCCGACTCATCTATGAGGTCGACACGGCTAACAGAGGTGGTGGCTCGCCGGAAAATGCATAAAACCGAGCCGGCAATGATGGTGGCTAGATCCGGCCGGCCACGGCGGCGATGGCCTCCGTTCCGGTCGGGAAGGTCGCTGGAGGGCTGAGGGTGCTGAGGCGACCGACCGATAGTGGCAGTGCTAGTCGCCGGCGGCAGAATCGGCCACGAAAGCGCAACGTGGGCGCGGCATCGCGGCATGGCTTCCTCGCGTCGTGGCGGCCCGATGGGGGTCAGACTTGGTCGGGGAAGCACGGCGACGTCATCGCGGGGCTAGGAGGCGACGATCGGCAGCCGGGCGGCACCGGCAGCGGCGGCGGTGGCGAGCGACGCGCACAAGGGCTGCGTCGGGTAAGGGTTTGGGGAAGAAAAGAAGGGTGCGGGGGTGTTTAGTGGCAAAGTCGTAAATATTACTTGACTCGTCTCCGACTCATGTCAAAATAATATTTAAGTCGTAAAAAAATTCCAAAAAAATTTGGGACAAATCTCATAAAATCAAACAACACCAAAAAAATCATAATGATATGCTCTAGGACTATCAACCCACCCAAAATGCCCGTAACGCGTCCTAACGCGGTAAACGGCCTAAAACTAATTCTACGATCCATTATATATCATAATAAAAAAATGAACTGCATACTCTCATATATTCTGATAACTCATTCTTTTCTGCTGTGTTCATGACGTTATCATCATATACTTGGGTACACATGACCCTCATGGCTCATACACGAGACTGGCGTCGGCTCAGTACATGTGTTCTGAAACTGACTCGACTCAAAAATAACGGTCGAACCGACCGGTTCTGAATATAAAACCCTGACTCGAATCGTGGGTTTTACAGAACCAGTCTCAAGTTAGTTTGTGAGATCCGTCAACTTAGTCCCACATCTAATACCTACCTGGCAAAGATCATGTTTATAAGTGGGAATGGACTATAGATTATTAACTTGGTTAACCACTATTGAAGAAATAACTTAGCCCATTACATTGCACTTTGGGCCTGGTCATTACAAATGGTATCAGAGCAACCTGGTTCCATGTTAGATGGTGGGCTAGACTATGGACGTTGGCTAAGGCTGCCAGTCATGGGCTAGAGAAGGACATGTGCTGAGGCTAGCAACGGAGGCTATGTGTAGGAATTTTGGGGACAAAATTTCCTAAGGTGGGTGGATTGTGAGATCCATTAACTTAGTTCCACATCTAATACCTACCGGACAAAGATTATGTTTATAAGTGGGAATGGACTATAGATCTTTAACTTGGTTAACCACTTTTAAAGAAATGACTTAGCCTATTACGTTGCACTTTGGATTGGGTCGTTACACATTTCGAGCCAGAAAAAAATTTAAGAATATGAGTATGAGGCCCAGATGGCCATATGAGCATGTTATAGAGGTTGAGTATGTCTGACATGCAAATGATGGTTTTTAGTTATGATATAGTTGAGCATGAGTTATCAGTGTATAGTAAGGTATACATATGATTTTTATGAGTTAGCCAAGATTTTAGGCCTAGAACTAGGCTATTACAGCGTTTAGTATCTGTTTGAGATTTTTTGAGTATTTTATTTGCATGCAGCATAGGAATTTCGGATCACTTGATTGTGCCCCTATTGTCCCAACTTGATCGACTTCAGGGCTCGAGGTCCATTTAGCCTTTTTGCCTCTATTCCCGCCTATAGAGTCACTTTTAGGACTCGAGTTAGCTTTGACTTTGGACGGTCTCGATCTGAGCTTTCCGTCCATTTGTATATTGCACATACCCATAGGTGGGCCCCACAAAGCTACAAGTTGTCAAATGTCTAGATCGTGTCACGTGCCATGATATGAGCCATCCACTCAACATTAAATACAAGCAGCGATTCCCAGCTGTTTTTACTCCCATTTTCAGAGTTTCACCCCTAGCACCGCCACCATTTCAGCTCGTCATTGACGAGTTTCCACCTTGCCCCCAGCCACCAGATCGGTAAGACTGTGACCACCTCGCTGTTGGCTATCAGTCCGTACCTACGATCGCCACAAGAACCACCGGTGACAGTGTTTTCAGAGTCGTTTTCCTCTGCCACCCCTTTCGGGCCATTTTCCGGTGCTGGCAACCGTCCTCTGGTACTTGTTTAAGTATGTTGGCCATTTTCCGGCGCTGACAGTGTTTTCATAAGTTTTCACAAGTAATGGAATACCTATTTGCCAGATTGTATTAGTTATTTTCGGACCAATAACATTCGTTATTAACGTTTTCATATAATATATGTAGGTCTTGCAAGTCCTGGGTCAACTTTGGTGGAAGGGTAGATAAACGCTACACGCACTTAAGCTCAGTGCATTTATTTCTTTTCTTACTTTTACTTATATTGGATGTGTTTTGACACGTATTTAACAATGTCTTCCATTCTCATGACACTAAGAAGGTTGTTTCAATCTATTATATCAATCGAGTCTCACCGACCTACAACTTTAAACATGACTCGACTCAATCATAACATTTCTGATTCAGTTCTTATGTGAATCAAAATCGGGGTGTTACAATACGATACACTTAAAAAATGTCTAACAACATGTTCTAACTCTACCAACCCACCCAAAATACTATGTCACGTGTTCTAACATGAAAAATAGCCTAAATCTAATTTTTGGTGGTGGAAGGATCCGGTCAGCCATATTGGTGGCGGCAGTGGTGGTGGCCAGAGGAAGAGGGTGGCTAAGTGAGGAAGAGAGGTGCTTTTGGAGAATGACGTATGCATGCAAGGGTAGGTTTTTAAATAAAACTTAGATCCAGCTCCCTAATCGAGTCAATAATAATAAAATAAATCTTAAAAATACTAAATAAAATATAATAAATTCCAATAAAATACGATACACTTAATAATCGTCTAATAGCATGTTTTAACTCTACCAACGCACCCAAAATACTAGCTAATGCATCCTAACGTAATAAATAATGATTTTAACAGCTTACATCTTTTTCACGCAATTTTAGAAAGGCTTAATTCTTTTCTATGCAATTTTAAAATTTTGTTCCTCTTAAATCTTTTGGACATTCTTGGCATAGAATTTTTTTAAAAATTTTTATATATTTATTTTTATCCTGGTAATGAAGTGTATATCATTTGGCTATCATATCCATGTTTTTGGTGGTTCGTCTCTTATATAAGCCATAACATGCATGATTTGTTAACCTTACGATTTTAGTTAATTAAGCCATGATAAACAATAAAATTGTTCTGGCAAAGATTTTCTACACGTAGCAGACTCATGGTAATTAAAATTGGTTTTTGTTCTTTTATTCTAGTAAAATTATTTTTTAGAATTTATATTAATAGTCAATAATAAGCTTTATCTATGATTTTAAATGTGTTTTGATTAAGTAAGTGATATTATGTATATTATTATAATATATTTTTCGAGACGAATTGGAGTTGAGATACGGGTCAATTTCAAGTCGAGTTCGAGTTACAACCGAGTCGAGCCATGTTGAGCACTGCCTTGCTCAAACTAGGCTAGTAGGATTCGAGTTCGAGCTGAAGTATTTAAATGTCGAGTTTCGAGTGGAGCCGAGTCGAACTGGATGCCAAATGCTCACGAGTTGGCTCGCTCAATTAGCAACGCTAGCCATGTAATAGGGGGGCTGTAATTTGAAAACAAAATTTAAAAGGTCAACTTTTTTTCCGTAGGAAAATTTGTTTAATGGTAAGAAAGTATATTCTTCAATGCTGAAAGGTGCTCTTTAACAATTTTATGATTCAATGATATTTTTAAATTTAAATTAACAATGCCCCTAAATAATTAATTTTGATTGATTTAGGATAGTGTTTGCACAAAATTTTAACAAGCGTTTGCTTTTTTACACAAACTCGAAAAATAAAGCTGGGTTGTTGCCTTGCTCGTTGAGGACTTACGCCATGCAAATACTATAGTTCGAGGTTACACCAAGGCTCACTTGTCACTAAATTATCACAATTATATTACTTACTAAGACAAAATTTGCTATAGTTCGTGGTTACACCAAGGCTAATTGTCACTAAAATATCACAATTAAATTAATTACTAAGTACAAATTTTAGATTAAAAAATAACACAAGTTCAACTTTTCATTAATAAATACTTTGAGCTACAAAAATTTAGAAAGAAATCCTTAATTATAATGATTTTTCCTTCACTCCATTGCATGATTAGGTTTTAAGCGTCAAATATGTCCTTTGACAATAGTTGCAATTTGGCAAGTATAGTTACTTTAAGAACATTTATCATATGTGATACATGTTGTGTGTACCAACTTGGTATAAATGCTCTCTTTAGTAAAGTAGACTGGAGCAATATTCAAGTAAGTACAAAAGAGTTGTTAGATTAACTCAGGCTAGTCAAGTCAAATTTAACTAACTAACCAAGTAAGTAGCCTTTAATCAGCAATTCAATTCAACAAGGCGAACAAGTCTATGGCTCTACTGTGCCAAATAAACGAGCCGCCTGAACTGAGTTTGGCGAGCACTTGGACTCAACTAGACTAGCAAGTGGGATAAACCGAGCTAGGCAAGCGCATGGACTAAACTAGACTAAGCTAGCAAGGGAACTAAACTGAGCCAAGCGAGTGCATGGACTCAACCACACTAGGCTAGCAAGCAGTCAGACTGAACCGGGTAATCACGTGGACTTAAGCGACTAGGCTAGCAAGGAGGCTGGTCCGAGCCAGGCGAAAACATGAACTCAACCAGACTAGGCTAGCTTCTTGCCTTAGCTAGCCTACAAAATTCCAAAGTCTACCAATTTTTGGCCTGACCTTTTGGAGAGCCTTAGGTTGAGAGTGAAAAATGAAAATGGGAGGCTATATTTATATAAAACATGGGTTGTTGCTAATTACTAGGAATGCCTAAGAATATTCTTTTATGCTTGACATCTCTATGTGCAAATCTTACTTTTGGGATGATTTTCGGTTATATTTGAGATTTTATTTTGATTTTATCTAAAATTTATCAAAAAATCTTAAATGAATCAAGTTTGTTGTCTCCAATGGTAAATCTATAAATAATTGAAAGTTAGTTGTGTCAAATGGCAAATCTATAAATAATTAAACTTATCCAAGATTAGTCCAAAGTCCACCCATATTTCTAACTTTTCCCAACGAAGACTTCCTTCTTCCAAGTTTGACTAATATGGATTATCTCTCTAAAGCTCTACAATATTCAAAATAACTATCATGAGTCGTTCCTTCATAAATCACCAACTGAAGATTTGTTCAATATCAATTGGTTTTATTTTGGCTTGACACTTTTTTTATGTTGAACTGTAATAGTACATTAGCCCCCACGTTTTGTACATGCTGATTGTGAATCAAGTGTGTAAAAAATAGTGATAGAAAGTTTAATCAAGCTTATGATAGATAACCAAAAAGATAAAGATCACAATGGAAATCTATAAATAATTGGAAGATGTTTGTGTCAAATAACAAATCTGTAAATAATTAGACTTATCCATGATTGCTTCGACGTCAAGCCATATTTCCAATTTTTTCCAATGAAGATTTCGTCTTCCAAGTTTGACCAATATGGGCTATCTCATCAAAGCCTCACAATATCCACAATAACTATCACAAGTCATTCCTTCACAAATCACCAATTGAAGATTTATTCGATTCAATTGATTTTATTTTGCCTTGACACTATTTTTATGTTGAACCGTGATCGTACATTAGCACCACGTTTTGTACGTGCTGATTGTGAGTCAAGTGTGTAAAACAGAAAAGTAATAACAAAAAGTTTAAGCAAGTTTTAAAAGATAATGATCAAGGTCAATGGAAAAAAGTCGGGATGTGTGGTTGAAAATAATAATCATTATTAGATAGAAGACCTCATTTACTTGAAAGATGTTTTGCCAATAATGCAAACTTGTGCATTTTTCTTTTTCTTTTTCTTTTGTTTTTGCTTCTTTTATTTGCTTTTGCTTCTTCTTTTTTTAAGCTAACCTAAACCAAGCAAAAAATTAAGAACATTTTAACTAGGTTAAACCCCTCCAAGATCAAAACAAAGTCTTGGACATACAAGAATAGAGATATTAAAAACTTTATTTTCATCATTTATTAGAACTTCAAAGCTCCCATCATTAATACGCTAAACTTTTTGAGAAGAAGTAATAAGCGCTAAAATGGGTATGTTAGCGCTTACTTTCAGCAAGGGTATAAAAAATGATCGTATATGGAAGAGAATGACACGGATGAAAATTTTGTCACAATCAATAAATTCGATGATAAAAAATGCTCTTCTTATTTATCTATACATAACATGTCAGAATATAAGCAAGTGAGAGGACTTGAATCATATTTGATGTTGAATAGGCCATTAATCATCTTAGAACTCTAGTTATCATCATTGACATTACAAGAATTTGATTCAATATTGTAACACCCCAATTTCGGTTCACCTAAGAACTGAATCAGAAATGTTACAAATGAGTCGAGTCATGTTTAAAATTGTTGGTCATTAAGACTCGATTAATAAAATAGATCAAAACAACTAGATTAGTGTCATGAGAATGGAAGACATTGTTAAATACAATTCAAACCACATCAAATATAAGTAAAAGTAAGAAAAGAAATAAATACGCAGAGCTCAAGTGCGTGTAGTGTTTATCTGTCCTTCCACTAAACTCGACTCAAGATTTCCAAGACCAACATATATTATATGAAAAATGTCAGTAACGAGTATTACTAGTCCAAAAAATAACTAATATAATCTGCCAAATGGGTATTCCATTACCCATGGAAACTTATGAAACTTCAGAATTGCCTCACCTGAGCAGAAAGCATACATATTTAAACAAGTGTTGGCTCGCATGTACGACTTATAATCATATTCATAAATACAACACTTATGCCCTCATATCTTCCATATTTCACCCGCCACGGTACTTGAGTGGCAAAAAGAACAATTAAGTTAGTGCCATAAATTCAAGAAATGTGATGCATTATACAGTACCCTTATACCCTGCACTACCTCAGGGTTTGAAGGAGGACTAGTGCGATTCATACATATCTCCATACCGCTCACTCTCTTATTAATGAAATCCAAAAAAATGCATGTACTCATATAATGGGCATAGGAAAGAGGCTTGTATCATATATTTCTAGAGCTTCAGTTAGAAAACCAACAAGGGATCTCATCCTTGTAGTTTTATTAAACATGTGTAGAAAACACAGTTAAATGGCCCAACATCGGAGAGATCCTATGGACCTGTCGTCCTACGTCTAAAACATGATTAAACTTGGCACGCAGGGAGTCAAGCAGATATCAAGCAAAGGGAGAGTCTTATGGACTTGTGGTCCAAGCTTAAGCACATGGACACATCTACGGCAAGCTCGAACTTCGCAACCTAAATCGAAACCCACTACTAAGAAAAATACTAACATATCTATATGATGCATGCTTGTAGTATGTGCTCATATCATCAATACACCCTAATAAAGAAAACAGTGCTAACAAACCTATAACTAAACATGTGGCATGAAAATCAAAATATAATAATAATAAATAATAAATAAATAAATAAACAAGAAAATACACTCATATATAATTAGATAAATAATAAATACATAAACATGAACAAAACTCTAATCGTAAAATAATAGTATAATTATACTATATAAATATGCGAGTAAACATGAGTAAATATCAATATATACTCGTGTTAGTAAACATATAAATAAATACTAAATAAATTATAATAATTCAATAAATAAATAAATAGTTAAGACTCATTAATATGAATATTAATAATTTCATAGTCATACAATACAAGAATACATAATTAAATACAAATAAATAATAAGATATACATAATGAACAAATAAATATATAAATAATTATATAAATATATGCAATTTCGTACACATAATAAGACTAATATTCTTAAATAAATATAATATTCATAATAACAAATAATCATGTAAACATTTGTCATCAATGATAAACATATAAATAAAAATAAATAAATAAAAATGAATAAATAAATAAAACAATAAATAAAGAAAAATTGTCATAGCATCCAATAATGTTAAATCATGTGAATATGCATCAAAATTAATATAGAGGTTCTCAAATTACCGAAAATAGTGTAAGAATGGAAGAAAACAGTCTTGACCGAACCGACCTTAACGATATTGAATCGAATAGGCTAAATCAACCCGGTCTGGGTTAACTAGAAAATAGGCTGGGTTGGTTGGGTAGACTTGAATTAGATAGGCAGACTTGGACATGGGCTGGCATGCTAGTGAACAAGATTAGACAGGCGGACGCAGATACAAACGCAAACAAGTGCGGAAGATGTGATCACAGGCAAAGGGGCTAACTAGCTTGACAAGGGGTGGCGGTGCCTGTCGCTGAAAAATACCGACTGCAGTGTAGCTAGTCTCACGGCCAATTGGGATCGATATGAGGCGTTGAGGCAAAGGTACTGGTGGTGATGATCAGCGGAGTCTTGTCACTAGTTAGCCGAAAAAACGGCTGTAAAGTGGCAACATCGCCGCCAGGTGCGGCGACATCGTTGGTGGTGATCGCGGCCATGGCGGTGGTTGTGGGTGGTCTCAAAATGAAGATCTTGGTGAGGGGAAGCTATTCGGCTGGTAGGATTGACCGAAAGTGGCTCTCTAACATTAGAAAATGGCCCAAAAGGGTGGCGGCAGCAGTATTGAACAATGATAAAAATTCAGTCGCCAACGGTGACTGTGGCTGCGCCAATGGTGACGGTGAGTACGGATTGATAGCAGGTCGCGAGGTAGTCACAGCCGTACTGACCTGGTGGCTAGAGGAGTACCAGAGTCTCGCTGGTGGTGAGCCAAAGTGGTGGTGGCGATAATGGTGGAAATCCTCAAAATCATGGGAAATTTCTATAAATCAACATGGTTAAGCAAGGACTGACGTGAACGGCTTAGATCTTGGCACGTGGCATGATCTGTATGCCCGACCAGTCTTGGTCTAGTGGGGCCCACCTATGTATATGTGTAGACAGAAATCTCGGATCGAGACCGTCGAAAGTCAAAACTGACTCGAGCCAAAAAGTGACTCTGAAGACAGAAATCTAGGTTTGATGGCTAAATGGGCCTTGAAACTCTAAACTAAATTGGGTTTGGCCCACAAGGGCACAATTCGGTGATCTAAAATCCCTATGATGTATGAGAAACCCTAAAAATCCACAATGAATACTAAATGCTACAATGGCCTAGATCTAGGCCTAAAATCATAACTAACACATACAAACAAATTAGTATACCTCAATATACACAAATAACTCATGCTCTACTATATCATAACTGAAACTATCATATGCATGTCGGGCATACTCAACCTCCATAGTATGCTCATATGACCATCTGGGCCTCATACTCATATTTTTAAAATTGTTTTGGCTCGAGCTCGCTCGAATTGACTCAACACTATCTGAACTAGACAAAACTAAAATTGGGTAAAACCCTAAGCCGAAAATAGGGTTTTACAAATATTATTGATAAGAGAATGATAAGAATGATATGAACCCTCTTGAAGCTTGGTGATGGGGGAAAATTGAGATACAAACAAAGGTATTTTCAATGCATGTTCAGGACAAATAGATAGCATGTGAGTCCATAGACAACATGATTTTTCCACAAATAATGATAATGATTGTGCTGGTTTGGGTGGAGACCTACAAGAGTGTATTTCAAAATGAATTGGTGACGAACTACAAGAAGTTGAAGTCATTGAGTTGAGATGTACCAAAGAGCTAGTAGAAGAATGCATGCCATGGTGATTTGCTGACAAAGATGTCATTGTTGACATCAAGCATTTCTCTTGAAGTAGAACAACATTTTGTGAAGGAGAATTAATGTCAGTATCATTTTTTGATGCAAGTCCAAACATTGTCGTTAGGTGTAACGACCCAGCCCAAAGTGCAACGTAATGGGCTAAGTCATTTCCTTAAAATGGGTACCCCGGAAGTTAAAGATCTCTAGTCCATTCCCACTTATAAACTAGATCTTCTCCCAGTAGGTATTAGATGTGGGACTAAGTTGAGGGATCTCACAATCCACCCACCTTAGGAAATTTCGTCCCGAAATGCCTATTCTTGGCCCGTTGCTAGCCCCAACCCACATCCTTTCTGGCCCGTGACCGGCCGCCTAGCCAACGTTTCTAGTCTTGGCCCGTTGCTAACCCCAACCCACGACCTTTTTTGGCCCGTGACCGGCAACCTAGCCAACGTCCATAGTCCATCCCACCATCTAACACGGAACCAGGTCGGCTCTTATACCATTTGTAATGGGCCAAGTCATTTCTTTAAAATGGGTACCCCGGAAGTTAAAGATCTTTAGTCCATTCCCACCTATAAACAGGATCTTCTCCCAGTAGGTATTAGATGTGGGACTGAGTTGAGGGATCTCACAATCCACCCACCTTAGGAAATTTCATCCCCGAAATGCCTATTCTTGGCCCGTTGCTAGCCCCAACCCACGTCCTTTCTGGCCCGTGACTGGCAGCCTAGCCAACGTTTCTGGTCTTGGCCCGTTGCTAACCCCAGCCCACGACCTATTTTGGCCCGTGACGGGCAGCCTAGCCAACGTCCCTAGTCCATCCCACCATCTAACACGGAACCAGGTCGGCTCTGATACCATTTGTAACGACCCAGCCCAAAGTGCAACGTAATGGGCCAAGTCATTTCTTTAAAATGGGTACCCCGGAAGTTAAAGATCTATAGTTTATTCCCACTTATAAACATGATCTTCTCCGAGTAGGTATTAGATGTGGGACTAAGTTGAGGGATCTCACAATCCACCCACCTTAGGAAATTTCGTCCCCGAAATGCCTATTCTTGGCCCGTTGCTAGCCCCAACCAACGTCCTTTCTGGCCCGTGACCGGCAGCCTAGCCAACGTTTCTAGTCTTGGCCCATTGCTAACCCCAGCCCACGACCTTTTTTGGCCCGTGACCGGCAGCCTAGCCAACGTCCCTAGTCCATCCCACCATCTAACACGGAACCAGGTCGGCTCTGATACCATTTGTAACGACCCAGCCCAAAGTGCAACGTAATGGGCCAAGTCATTTCTTTAAAATGGGTACCCCGGAAGTTAAAGATCTCTAGTCCATTCCCACTTATAAACAGGATCTTCTCCCAGTAGGTATTAGTTGTGGGACTAAGTTGAGGGATCTCACATTAAGTTTATTTCTTGAGGTGCAATTGATAAAGCAAGTGGTGGAGCAGAAAGCATTTGTTTAGCTTCCATATGTTCGTTGACAATCGTTGGATTTGTTTTTCGAGGCATTGTTTCTAAGGAGGGTAGAGGAAGCATATGTTTTACTTCCTCATGTTGATTCCCTTGTTGAGGGTTTTTTGTTTCGGTTAACTGGAAATTTTTGTGCTTTGTTTTTGGCATTTGAGGGCAAGAGCATAAATTACTTGCTTTAATAATTGAGAAAATGTGCAATCTCTTGAAGTTTTCTACAATGATTGCCTTGCTCAACAAATGTACACTCATAAGAGTTCTCTTTTTGTTGTCTCACAATAGCTTCAAACATATTTGTATATTCTTCGTTTTGACAAATGAAATTTATGATGAGTTCATCACTATCAAGGAGAACAACATCATGGTCAAAGCATTGCAAAGTTAAAAAGAGGTAGAAGGATCTTGGTGTGAGTAATCTTTGGAGAAATTTAATGGTCATGCACCCATAGTTCTATCAATTTGACCCCTAGTTAAAAAATATTAATAGTTTTAGTAACATTGCAACCTTTTAAGCAGGTCCCTAGTGGAGTGGCTAGATGTTTGCACAAAATTGTGACACGTGTGTCTGGCCTTTTGCACAAACTTAAAAAATAAAAATGGGGGTTGTTGCAAAACTCATTAAAGGTTTGCACAATGCACATACTAGAGTTCATAGTTACAAAAAAGGCTCACTTGTCACTAAAATATCACAATTAAATTAACTACTGAGTACGAAATTTGTACAGAAAAATGACACAAGTTCAACTTTTCATTGATAAATGCTTTGAGCTACAAAAGTTTAGCAAGAAACCTCAATTACAAAGATCCTTCCTTCACTCCATTACAGTATGAGGTTTTAAGCTTCAAATCTGTCACATGACAATAGTTGCAATTTGGCAAGTATAATTAATTAAAAGAGCATTTATCACATGCGATACACATTGGGTGTACCAACTCGGTGTAAATACTCTCTTTAGTAAAATATACTTAACTAATATTCAAGTAAGCACAAAAAGCTATTTGATCAACTTGAGCTAGTCAACTCAAAGTTCTAGCTAACCAAGTCAGGAGCCTTGAATCAGCAATTCAACTCAGCAAGGTGAAGCAAGCCTACGAGTTGACTGAGCCAAATGAACAAGTCAGCAGAATTGAGTCAGGCGAGCACATGGACTTAACCATACTAGCAAGTGGGCTGAACTGAGCCTGACAAGTGCATGGACTCAACAAGACTAAGGTAGAAAGGAGACTAAACTGAGTCGGTTGAGCGCATGGACTCAATTAGACTAGGCTAGCAAGGGGGTTGGACCTAGTCGGGCGAGCACATAGAATCAATTAGACTAGGCTAGCAAGGAGGCTTGACCCAGCCAAGTGAGAACATGAACTCAACAAAACTAGACTAGCCACTTGGCTAAACTAGCCTCAATGCACCGATGATTCGGCGAACAAACTTTATTTAAATTTACTTCCAAAGTCTACCAATTTTTAGTCTAACTTTTTGGAGAGCCTCAGGTTTGAGTGAAAAATGAGAATGTAAGACTTTATTTATATAGAACATGGGGATGTGGTTAACTAATATAAATGCCCAAGAATATTCTTTGTGCTTGACATTTCTATGTTCAAATCCAACTTTTGGAAAGATTTTCGGTTATATTTGAAATTTTATTTTAATTTTATCTTAAATTTTATCTATAATTTATCGAATGGAAATCTATCAATAATTCGACTTATCCAAGATTACTCTAGCGTCCCACATATTTCCAACTTTTCCAACGAAGACTTCATTCTTCCAAGTTGCATTAATATGGGTTATCTCTCTAACGTTCCACAATATTCAAAATAACTATTATAGGTTGTCCTTCATAAATCACCAGCTGAAAATTTATTCGATCCAATTGTTTTTATTTTGCCTTGACACCATTTTTTTGTTGAACTGTGATCATCCAGATAGTTTGAATAGAGGGGTAGGTTGAATTATGATTTAGTTAAAAAAATTAAGTTTGGGTTGAGTTGTAATAATTTTATTTATTTATTTATTTTAAAGAGGGAGGAAGAGTAAGTTGAGCCCCATAATACCTTTTTGGACCCATTAATAGTTACTTATTTAAATATTATAATATTGATATTTATTAAAAGAAAATTCTATAAAAATAATTTTACATAAATTATGAATTATAATATAAAATACATGTCATTTAAAAATATATATTTAATAAGAATTTTTATTTACATAGTTATTTAATAATATTTATTGTTGTTAATAAATAAATTGTCATTTTAGCCAATTTATCAATTTAAAAAGTTGATAAATTTTATTCAAATATGAAAATTTTATTTTAATAAAAAATTTTACTTATTAATGCATCTTATTAAGTTTGTTACTTATTTTTATATAATTAATTTTAATATTTTTATATAACTATTATATTCTTAAATAGATATTTTTATTAAATTTCAATGGATTGATATTCATTATTTTTATTGAAAAATAATGTTTATTATATTTTAGAATTAATTTCGTATATTATTTCAAAATAATATTAGAAAAATTTACTAATTAATAATGACTATATATATATATATATATATATATATATATATATATTGATGTTTCTACCATTAAAATAAAGAAATAAAAGTATTACAGCCCAACACAAACTCACATTTTTTAAACAAATTCATAACTCAACCCCACCCCTCTATCCAAACCAACCTAAATCTCAACCCAAATTTTATGTTCAAAGGCAATTTTGGCTTTAAATTTAAAAATATCATTAAATCGTAAAGCTGCTAAAGAATACTGTTGATGCAAAAACCTCGGCATTTCGCCTGATGATTTTAGTTTTGGTTCGGTCGTGAACCGTTCAAAGGCTATGTGCCTGACCATTTTATATTTGATTAGGTTGAGTCTAGTATAGTTAGACCTTAGAATCCTGCGAGTCTAGTCACTTTTCGTGTGTTGTGGTTGTGTTTGTTTCATGTGTTTTCGATGTAAAAACTTAAAATAATGCAAATGAGGACCAGATGCAAAAGGCATCATGCTACCCCCTGGCACTTAGTCAAAGTTTGAATTTGATGTTTAAGTTCAGACCACGAATGCCAAGATACTATCAGAGAAACCTTATGCCCATGACTTGCCTTTTTTTGGGAATTTTTTTTCCATGTATTTGTTTATTCATTTCATAAACCACCAAATCAATTCCCCCTTTTTCTTTTTAAAATAAAATCCCAACACACTTCTTTAAGTGTGGCGCCCATGTCTATGACGTCACCTAACTAACCAACCTCCCTTTCTTTTTAATAAAACCCCACCCTCATCCTCACCTTTTCACTAGAACACAACCACTCCACCCCCAACGTCCCTCTCCTTCTCCCAGCCTTCTTCTCCACTCTTTGAGCTCTCTCTAGCCTTCCCTAGCCTTCCAAGACATTCTTCTTTCAAGGGTTGAAGGACTTAGAGTGGGAAAACTGCAAGTGACCTCCCTTGAACTGTTAAAGGTATGTCCTCCCCAGTTTTGGTTGATGTTTCTTGTTTGGGTTGCTATTTCTTGTATGGAAGATGTTTTATACATTTTTTCCTTGTATATATGCCTCTTAAAGAATTTTGAGAGGTGGTGTCATGTCGTTTTAATGTGTAAATATAAAGTTATGAATTTTACATCATCTATGTGTCCATATTTACACTAGTTAAGCATAAAATTCATATCTCATGATGTAGTGGTTAGATTTGAGTAATCTTGGTCTTGTTTTCTTCAAAAGCTATAGATTTACAAATATTATGTTGGGCATATCATCTTATTTTGGCTAATAATTAGATCACATAAAAATATATAAAAATTAAATAATAAACCACTAATTTGTTAATGTAACCCTGAAAATTTTGGAGTTAAAATTTATTCTAATGGTTAATAGGCTCGTACTTCTAGAGTACATAGGAATTGGATTTATAATCTTGTTTCTATACAACCAATTAGAAAATCTGTTAAAAATAGATCAAGGAGTAGAAAAATTATGAAATAGATTACTAAGAGTAATAGATGTTCTAATTGTAAAACCCCAACTTTGGGTTAGGTTTTACCTGATTGTAGTTTTCCTGGTTCAGGTCTTTATCAAGTTGGTTCGAACGAGCTTAAGCCAAACTAATTTTCAGACTATGAGTATGGGCCCAGATGGCCATATGAGCATGTTATAGTGGCTTGAGCATGTTATAGTGGCTTGAGTATGGGCCCAGATGTCCAACATGTTATAAAAGCATGAGTTATTAGATTTAGGTCATTGTAGTGTTTAGCATCTATTTTATATTTTCTGGGTATTTCATTTGTGTGTAGAATATGAATTTTGGATCACTGGATTGTGCCCTTCTCGGCCCAACTTGATTGAGTTCAGGATTCAAGGCCCATTTAGCCTTCTTTCGATTCCCGCCTATAGAGTCACTTTTAAGACTCGAGCCAGTTTTGACTTTGGACAATCTCGATCTGAGATTTCTGTCCATATTGCATATACCCATAGGTGGACCCAACTAGGCCACGAGTTGTCAAACGTCTAGATCATGCCACATGGCAAGATCTAAGCCGTACACTCGCCTTTCTCTTCACCTATTTATTTCCATAGAGATTTCCAATGATTTTCAAAGTTACACCCTAGCGCCACCGACACTTCGACTCACCACCAGTGAGTCTCTGCCTTGCCCTCGGCTACTGGACCAACATCACCATGACCTCCTCACAGCCAGTTGTCTATCCGTACCCTTAATGACCGCCGGCAACATAGTTCGTGAAGCTTGTTTCCTCCACTGCTGCCGCTATTTGAGTCATTTTTCAGCGCTAGCGAGCCACCTCTGGCTAATCCAACCTCCACCATGGCCGCGATCATCGTCAGCGACATCGCCGCACACAGTGGCGACACCTCCCCTTCACGCCAATTTCTGGCAAGCCACTAGCTGGACTCCATCAACTGCCACTACCATCATGATCCTTGTCGCATGGGCCATTGATCCCGACCAGCAGCAACGCTAAGCGGACCACCCTCAGCATTTTCCAATGATGGACAGCGCTGCTCGCCTGATAGGCCCATTTACCCCTGTCGCATTCGCCTGCCTGCGTGAGCGTCCGCCGGCTTGATCTTGTTCACCAACCAGCCAACCCATATCCAAGTCCACCCATCCAGTTCAGGTATGCCCAGCCAACCCAGCCCATTTTCTAGTTAACCCAGACCGGGTTGGTTCAGCCCCTTTGGTTTGGTATAGTTCAGCTCAGTTCAGTCCGATTTAGCTCATTTTCGGACCATTTTCATCCATTCTTGTACCACTTTTGGTAATTCAATAACTTCTATGTTATTTATAATGCATATTCACATGATTTAGCATGATTTGATGTTATCATTATTTTTCTTCATTTATAATTTTATTTATTTATTTATTTATTCGTTACTATTTATGTATTTTTATTTATATGTTTGTCATATATGATGATTGTTTACATGATTATTTGTTATTATTAATATTATATTTACTTATGAATATTAGTCTTATTACGTATACTAAATTGTGTGTGTGTGTGTGTGTCTGTATATATATATATATATATATATATATATATATATATATATATATATATAGATTTATATATTTATTTATTTATTCGTTATGTGTATGTTATTATTATTTGTATTTAATTATGTATTCTTGTATTGTATGTCTATGATATTATTAATATTCATGATTAATGAGTATTAACTATTTTTTTATTTATTTGTTGAATTATTTTATATATATATATATATTTACTAACACTCGTATTTATAATAGTTAATCGTGTTCAGCCGTGTAATTATATAGTATAATTATATTATTATTTTATGATTAGAGTATTGTTTATGTTTATGTATTTATTATTTATCTAATTATCTTTGAGTGGATTTTCTTGTTCATTTATTTATTTATTATTTTCTCTTGATTTTTGTGCCACATGTTTAGTTTTAGTTTTGTTAGCATTGTTTTCTTTATTAAGATGTATTGATGATATGAGCACACACCACAAGCATGCTTCGTATAGAGATGTTAATATTTTTCTTAGTAGCGGGTTCTGATGTAGGTTTCGAAATTCGAGCTCGCCGAAGATGTGCAAATACACTTAGAGCTTGGACGACATGTCCGTAGGACTCTCCCTCTCTGCTTCACTCCCTCCTAGAGTTTAATCATGTTTTTCACATAGGATAACATGGGCAGTGTTTTATCAGATCCATTCGATGTCAGGTAATTTAGCTGTGTTTCTACACATGTTTAATAAAACTATTAGGATGAGATCTCTTGTGGTTTTTGAACTCAAGCTCTGGAAATATATGATACAAGCTTCTTTCCTAAGCCTATTATATTAGTATGCACAGTTTTAAGGATTTTACGAATAAGAGTGTAACGACCCGCCCGAACCGGACCGAGTGTTACCTAAAATATGTAATAATGTAAATGTAACATGCAAGAACATAATAATTCCAGAATAAGAATTTTAATACTGCAATTAAGTCCAAAATTCATAGATTGTAAAAATAAGTTTTGATGCATATGATAATATATAAAATAATCGTCCCACAGTCTCGGACCGTTTCCCATAGCCGCATTTATTACACAAGAGAATAATAAGAAAGTCCAACTTTATAATCGATTCACCATACCTAAGTTGGTAAAAGAACCACCAACCACACTTCTATTCTTCAATCCAAAGCTGCTCACCTGCAGAGGCAATTCGTCGTTAGTGAAAAAACCACTAAGCCGCATAATTAAATGAAACAAGTCAATAAAATCCCTATTATCATTTCACCCGTCTTTATTGTTGTTTCACAAGTCTTTTAGTAATTATCTCTCGGGTTAGTCTGAGATTAGTAATTGTCTCTTAGGTCATTCTGAGATTTGTAAAAGTCTCTTAAGTCATTCTGAGATTAGTAATTGTCTCTCATGTCGTTATGAGATTATAAATTTTCTCCCAGTTCATTCTGAGATTTAGGTGGTCCCTCAGGTCATTATGAGATTAGTCATTATCTCTCAGTTCATTCTAAGATTAGAAATTGTCTCCCAATTCATTCTGAGATTAGAAATCGTCTCCCAGTTCATTCTGAGATTAGGTGGTCTCCCAGGTCATTCTGAGATTAGTCATTGTCTCTCAGTTCATTCTGAGATTAAAAATCGTCTCCCAGTTCATTCTGAGATTAGTGCCGACAAAGGCTATCAGCTTGGGAAAATACAGCATTTCAGATAATTATATGGACCTCGATGTTTCAAACTCGTAGCTGCGACCAACGATCCTAATCTAAACGAGAACGTAAAATTATACTTAAGTATAATTTTAATCGAGTAGGAATGCATGCAGCTAAATGTCTAATATATATATATATATATATTAAAATTTTTGACAACATAACATGTAGCAATTCAAAAATATTAGGTATTAAATTCTCAACAAATCTAGTGAGATAATTAATTATTCATGTGATATAATCATTTAAGTCCTACCTTACATTTTAAATTAATTATTTAAATCATAATTCATACTTAACAATTGATGAAATAATTATTAACTGATAAACAAGTATTTAATTTCCCTTTGTGGTGATAATTACTTAACCCCAATCTTGATGATTTAATTTACGGTTATAATTTTTTAATCACTAATATTATTTATAGCAATTTAATTAATTAAGTTGTTTGATTAAATTATTTACAATAATTTGTGTTATTTTAATTCATAAATATTATTAGTACAATTATTTTAAATTATTCGACTAAATAAAGTTTCGAACTTTATTTATTTTCATTATACTATTTAGGTTCGACGTTTGTAATTGTTACCCGACTATAGTTTAATAACGTATTAAAATGATTATTTTTAAAAATTTATTACGAGTTGGTATTATTATTTAACTCGAGTTGTGTGTGAGTCAAGCATTATTTACAAGTTTGCCACCCAAGGGAATTTTCTTCTTCTTCTTCTTCCCTGGCGCCATCCTCTGTTCCCGACTGCAGCCGCCACTGGCAATCGTCTCCGGCCGCTATCAATCATCATTGCCCAGCCCACCATGTCGTTGCGGTGTCGCCCCAACCAACTCCGGCCTCCTTCCAGCCACCGCGATGCCTGCACCGCCACACCAGTGATGCGTTCGCGTCGCCGATTCCACTACCAGCGAGCGTTGCCGCCTCAATTGGGTGGTCACCTTGATACCCTCTACCCCCTATTGACCTTTCCTGACCAGATTGGAACCCATCGCCACCCAGGACGGCCAAATTTCTTCACCCACCGCCGTCGCCTCTGTTTCTACCGTCATCCTTTGCTCTTGGCTATTTACCAACCCAGGCTGGCATCCACAACGTGAGATCAACTATACACTGATCGACGAAGAGAGTAGGATCATCTTCCGACGTCAGAATGACCGTGGCCACCAATTCCTGACGAAGCTTTGCTAGTGCTTGCCCATCTCGCCAAACAGGAGAACTCGTTGGCCATGGATCTCAGTTGTGTAAAAATTAATTTGTTTTCTTATTGATTTAAAACCTTAATCCACATGATTATCAATTAAGGTTAATGTAATTTTTTTATAATAATTTACAACATTAAAATAAATTTTTGTTAAACAGATCATGATATCCACCAACAACAACAAATAAATTAATAGTGATGTATAAACATGAACTCTACGAGCTTGCCAATGGAAGAAAGAAAAAGAAAAGAAGATAAGAAAAATACCCAAAACAAGGAGGATGCTCGCTCTGACAAGGAAGAGGAGAAGAAAATGTGAATGAAGGCTAGGGTGGAGGACGTCCTTCATAAAATAAAATAAAATGACGGCTAGGGTATGTAAAAACACCGTATTTCACTTAACCGGGTAAATAATAAAATGGGTAATAATTAATTTGGTAGAATTAACTGGATAAAGAATATAACACGTTGGGTCCTTCCTAGATAGCGTCCGCGTCTAATTTTTTTTCCACGGTCTTTACAAAGAGAGTGAGCAATATGGAGATATGTTTGAATCACACTAGTACTCCTTCAAACACTGAGGTAGTACGATGTATGAGGGTATTGCGTAATGAAGCATATTTTTGGATTTTGTGGCACTAATTTAGCCATTCATTTTGCCACTCGAGTACTGTGGCAGGTGAAATATGGAAGATGTGACGATGCAAGCGTTGTATGTATGAATATGGATATAAGTTGTGCATGTGAGCCGGCACATTTTTAAGTATGTATGCTTACTGCCCACTGTGATTCAATTTTGAACTTTCATAAGTTTTCGTGGGTGATGGAATGCCCATTTGCCAATTTATACTAGTTATTTTTCGGACCAGTAACACTAGTTACTGACATTTTTTATATTATATATGTAGGTCTTGAAATGTTAAGTCGACTTTGGTGGGAAGATAGATAAATGGTACACACACTTGAGCTCAATATTGTTATTTTGTTCTTGCTTTTATTTATATCTAATTTGTTTTGATGCATATTTAACAATGCCTTTCATTCTCATGACACCAAGCAGATCGAGTCTTACCGACAAACAACTTTTCAACATGACTCGACTCGATTTTAACATTTCTGACTCGGTTCCCAGGTGAACCAAAATTGGGGTGTTACAAGTTGGTATCAGAGCCATGTATTGGTCGATTGAGATGAAAGACTTTTGTTTTGAGCCAAGTGTGTAAAGTTGTCCTTAGCCAAATCAACAGATATATCCTTTGATATTTTCTCTATATTTTAGATTTTTGCTTAGTCAGACCATAGCAATGCATGCTTCGGTATTAATAGAAATTATAAGATGGATATGAGATCATGATTTCAATAGATGTTAGCATGAATCTCACTGGAATGTCATGATAAGCTTTGAGACACGCCTTTGCTTTTACCGTGCCAGTGATTTGGATGACATAAGAGCGTCCACATGCTAAGTTAGTTGAGGTTAAGTCTTATGGTGACCGGGAGCACCTAGATCTTTGGCAACCACATTGTAGCACTTACCTGCCTTTCGCATGTCACCACATTAGTCCTTCCTTGGGACATAGTGCACATTGTGAGTTAGAGTCATAAGAGATGACATCAGTGAGGAGCTTGGAGTATGAAGATATTTGCATAGTTACATGACACATGAACATGGACCAACGAGTGCCTTAAACAGTTCCATTAGGCATGGTCCAAGCTCTGCCTTGGAGAACTTGGACCTTCAGACAAATCCCTGTGGATGAAGGATGCAATTATGACAGTGGAGCCATAGAGGTACTTGGAGCACAGATGAGAGTTTGGACAGATGACTTGAGATGGACCACTTCGAGGAGATAGAAGTGGATGAGGATGAGTAGCGTGGTGGATCTACAGTCCCATAGACACTTCGCCGCTTCCCCCTCTTCCACTACTGTATGTTTGTCTAATAGTATTATTGGCCACTCTTCAACAGATAGAGGCATCAACACATTGAGAATGAGCGAGATTACCTTTGACTGTGGATTTAGATTGCTGACCGGTTGCCACTCGATCTGCAAGGCTAGATCAGTGATGGCTATTGAGATCCAGTTAGTGTTTATAGGAGCAATTACCTTAGATTTTAGGAGATACATGTAGGCTCAGCATTGGATCACCATTGTATGTGTCACCACTATGATCCATCCACCCTCAGGATCAAGCACACATGGTTGGATAGCCTAAGTTGAGTTGATATCAGTTACCTTTGATGAGACAAACACATGGAGGAACACATGTTAGAAATAGTAGTGGGTTCATAAAGTACATGATTATAATTAGATATTCAGCAATTGGAAGCACAACCACCGTCCAAGTTGCACAACCATTGTCTGAGTAGGACAACTACCATCTGTGATGCACAACCACCGTCCAAGTTGCCCAACCACCGACTGTGATGCACTATCACTAACCGAATGTGCACTACTACAGTCCGTGATGCACAACCATCATCTGTATATTGCACTACTGCAGTCCATGATGCACAACCATCAAGTCGAGCAGTTATTATGTTAGTAAGGGCCAAGTAATTATCTCACCCTACAAGAGGGCAACTAGTTGGGGATTTTTTTATCTTTGCACAGAGATCATATGTCACAGCATTGAGAGTAGAGTTGGGTCAGAGATTGAGGATAAAATATAGCTACAGTAACATCATTTGGGCAGAGGAAAGTTAGGCGCAGTAGAATTATATGGATGTGATAGTACATGATTGACTTCACTAGCCATCTTGTATACCATTGCCTTGACCTGGCATCATTTGGTCTGATGTGTATTGCAAGATAGTGTTAACGACAGTTTTATAGGGATCACTAGATAGTCTCATGAGTCTTTTAGGGATATACATGGACAGAGTTAGAGAACACGATAGTATGATATCCATATGGGATGACCACAGTAGTCAGATTGTTAAGTCAGCGTGATAGCATACATGTGACCCACAGCTAGGGTTACACATATCAGATAGTTACAGATGATCAGAAATACAGTTTAACTCATTTAGAGTTTTGCCCAGCTAGAGAGAGATGTTTGACTCATATTAGAATTTTGTCATTGATGATGGGTTTAGTAAGGGAGCATCTATTAGGGAGACAGTGTTTTCCTTGTGCTTTGCCAGCACGATTAGGTCCTTACCTTAAGACATAGGATTTAGCCTTTGCCCCGAGTATAGGAGGTACCTCTGTGGTACTGTTTAGGGCTTACAGTGCAGGTAGCTGATAGCAAACCAGTCTGCAGGAGACAACTTCACCCCATCTTCAGGATGTAAATGGAAAGACACCAGTGTTTTTTCACCTTAACTGATAGCTTTGCTTGAGAGTCTACCACAACGGTCGTAGTCATGTCAGTCAAGATTGGTGCTACAAATCAGTACGACATGACATACCACACACAATTAAAGAACAGATGAGACATGTGTCAAACCTCAATATGAGTGCCCAAAGGCTCGAGGGGAGATAGTGGTTCTTTAGGTTGTTTGAACCCGCCCGTTTGGAAGTGTGTGACTAGTATAGTATCGACAAACACATGCCTACTTAGCTGATTGAACTAGAGCTACATAGGAGCTATCTCTTAAGCTCGTCATTGATTGACTATTACATAGGCTGGACACCTGTGGCGAAGTCCAATCATGATGATCTTAGAGAAATGTCCATGGACCTTCCTATATATTTGACGGAGATCTTCATGTAACCACAGATAGAGCGTTGTAATACCTATTCAGATTTTCACACTTGATGTAAGATTATGTGAGGATGAGACACTTCCTAGTTAGAGCCCTAGTGCAATGTGACCCATTTTCCGCGAGCGACCCATTCTCCTTCTAAGTAACTAGAGATATCAGATAGAGGGAAGCTTTCACCTGAGTATTTTTACATTTGCCTTTCCAGATATACTAGTCCTACCATCAGTTTACCAAATGGTTGAGATGAGCAGCATACGTTGACCAGTGCACACGCCACAGACCAAATGAAGATCCTACAGTTCCATGAAGAGTATATTTTCATACTCCTTGTGACATGTTATACATGTACAATGTTCATGCCTCCATTCTATCACAGAGAGCCCTCTTCAGCAGCAGTTAGTGGTTATATATATAGTTATGAGAGTGATAGCACATAGTAGAGCTATAGTAGCTGTCCTTGTTCCATAATGGAACAGAGTGAGATACTTGACTTGGGACCGACTTAGCTAGGACCTAGTAAGCGGTCTAGTTCTTCTTATAGAAACACCTAAGTGTTTGACCTAGACTAGCGACAGTGAGTCATACAGCTCATTAGGATATACACTTACTTGGTACTAGAGTCAGCCATATGCTAGTAGGACTCGCAAGACACCCTATTATAGCCATAGGACCTGGAGTAGAGTGTTCTAAGGGTACACGTAGTTGACCTATTACATTGATGAGGATTAGGGAGACATAGGTAGATGTTAGTCCTCATACCTCACACTGATATAGTTTTTCCTAATGTAGTTTAGACTAGTACCGTCTAGTACTCTAGAGTACCTGCTTCACTACCCAGTAGACCCTTAGGAGTGAGCTAAGGCTTTTCCCGCCATGGTCATTGCATTTCAGCCCCCATAGTTTGTTGTGACCCTAAGAGCTAGTCCAGTGAGATGACTCGAGCATGCATGGTTAGTCCAGCAAGACGATTGGAGCATGCATGGTCAATCTAGCGAGATGATTGGAGCATGTATGATCAGTCCAGCCAGATTACTAAGGAGAAAGCAAACTTCATCAGTTTTCAGGGTTCCAACATCATGTTGGTCTATTTGGGGCGTGTGCAGCTGACTTTTGAAGGAGAACTACCAGTTTGCCAACAAGATGACATCTTTTGTTGAGTCCTTTGATCATAGTTAATGTGAGAAATTTCGAGGACGAAATGTTTATGAGGAGGAGAGGTTGTAAAACCCCAACTTCGGGTTAGGTATTACCCGATTGTAGTTTTCCCAGCAAGTTGGTTCAAAAGAGTGTGAGCCAAACTAATTTTCAGACTATGAGTATGGGCCCAAATGGCCGTATAAGCATGTTATAGTGGCTAAGTATGCCCAACATGTAGATGATAAGAGCATGAGTTATTAGTGTATACGCAAGGTATATAGATGATTTGTATGAGTTAGTCAAGGTTTTAAGCCTAGATTTAGGCCATTGTAGCATTTAGTATCTGTTTTGAATTTTCTAGGTATTTCATTTGCATGCAGCATAGGAATTTTGAATCAATGGATTATACCTGTCAACACCGTGAAAAAAAAGGACGCGAACGCGGTTTGGGAAGGACCGAATGTGTTGTATCCATTACCCGGTTAATTCTACCCGATTAACTATTATATTTTATTATTTACCCGGTTACCCAGTTAAATGAAATACGGGTGTTTTCACATACCCTAGCTGTCATTTCATTTTGTTTTATGAAGGACGTCCTCCACCCTAGCCTTCATTCGTATTTTCTTCTCCTCTTCCATACCGGCGTGTATTCTTCCTTGTTTAGGTATTCTTCCTATCTCCCTCTTCTTAATTTTCTTGCATGTATATTTTAATTTGATAATAAGCTTTATAATCGTGAGGATTAAAGTTTAAAATCAACAAGAAAGAAAATAAAATTTGTTGACGAGTTCCCTGTTTCGGCGAGATGGGCAAGCACGGGCAAGCCTCGCTAGGAATCAGTGGCGGCGACCGTTCTGACGTCGGGAGATGATCCTACTCTCTTCGTCGATCAGTGTAGGGTCGATCTCACGTGTGTGGATGCCAGCCGGGGTGGTAAATGGCCAAAAATAGAGGACGGTGGTAAAAACAGAGGTACGGTGGTGGTTGAAGAAGTCTGGCCATCCTGGGTGGTGATGGGTTCCAATCTAGCCGGGGAAAGCGGATAGGTGGTCGAGGGTGACGAGGCGGCCACCCAATTGAGGCGGCGATGCTCGCCGGAGTGGAATTGCCTACGCGAGCACTCCGCTAGGCAGGCGATGCGGGCATCGCTGTGGCTGGAAGACACCCGCAATTGGCCAGGGCGACACCGCAACGGCATGGCGGAGCTGGATGACGACGATGGACGCCTACCGGAGGTGGTCGATTGCGGCGGCAGCAGCTGGAGGGCGCCTGGAGTCGGGAACAGAGCATGCCGGAGAAGAAGAAGGAAAAAAATTACCTTAGGTGGCAAATTTGTAAATAATGCTTGACTCGACACATCACGAGTTAAATAATAATACCAACTCGTAAATAACACCTGACTCGATACCGACTCAAGTTAAAAATAGTACGAACACGTACTAAATCTTTAAAATAATTATTTTAATGGGTTACGGATTAAAGTTACTAAACTAATTAATTATTGAACGAAATCGCCATGAGTAATAAAAAAACGGTAATAATAAAAGGTCAATAATTAATCGGCACAACAAGCTATTAAATTAAATGGGACAGTTGTAAGTAATTAATAAAATAAAGATTTTACCTTTACCATATTAAATTTAATATTAGGTAGCTAAAGTGATTATTTTAACAACGTGTCAGTAATGTAAAAAATAGGTTATTAATATATAGTCGGGTAGAAATCGCTCGTGTCAAATATAAATAGCATAATGAAAATAAATAAAGTTTGAAACTTTATAGAGTCGAATAAATTAAAATATTTGTATTAATAATATTTATGAATTAAAATAATACAAATTATTTTAAATAATTTGATTGAATAACTTAATTAATTAAATTGCTATAAATAATAGTAGCAATTAAAACTTATATCCATAAACTAAATCATCAAGATCGTGGTTAAGTAATCATCATCGCAAAGGAAAATTAAATACTTGTTTATTAGTAATAATTATTTTATCAATTGTTAAGTATTAATTATGATTTAGATAATTAATTTAAAATGTGAAATAAGACTTAAATGATTATGTCATAGGAATAATTAATTATCTCACTAGATTTGTTGATAATTTAATATTTAATATTTTTGGAAATGATAATATATATATATATATATATATATATATTAGATATTTAGTTGCATGCATTCCTACTCGAATAAAATTAAACTTATGTATAATTTTATATTCTCGTTTAGATTAGGATCAGTGGTCGCAGCTGCGAGTTCAAAATATCCAGGTCTGTATAATCATTTCAAATGTTGTACTTTCCCTTGTTGGCAGCCTTGGTCAACCTGAGCCCAGATTCAACCACCATGCGCTGTAACGCAATCGAGGTCAAGGAATTGACTCAGTCCGACACGGGGCCGCATCTTTAAAATTACTATGTGTGTTACTATGTGTGTGCTTATAATTAATTAAATGTTGTATTGTTCGTATAATTAATTGAAATGTTGTATTTACCCAAACTGGTATAATTATATAAACTATTGTATTTTCCCAAATTGGTATAACTATATGAAATGTTTTATTTTCTCAAATTGGTAGCCTTTGTCGGCATTAATCTCAGAATGAGCTGGGAGACGATTTTTAATCTCAGAATGAACTAGGAGACCATGACTAATCTCAAAATGAATTGAGAGACCACCTAATCTCAGAATGAGCTAGGAGACAATTTGTAATCTTAGAATGAACTGGGAGACCAAGACTATTCTCAAAATGAATTGGGAGACCACCTAATCTCAGAATGAGATGGGAAACGGTCCGAGACTATGGGACGGTTATTTTAAATTTTAGAGAACATGATTTATTGTCAGGATTTATATTATATGTTATGATTTATCCTGTGGGCCTAACATGATTGAGTTTAGGGTTCGAGGCCCATTTAGCCTTCTTGCCTCGATTCCTGCTTTAGGCGGTCCATTTAGTCACTTTTAGGACTCGGGTTTGAGGTCCATTTAGTCACTTTTAGGACTCGGGTTAGTTTCAACTATGGACGGTCTCGATCCGAGCTTTCTGTCCATATTGCATATAACCATAGGTCAGCCCTACTAGGCCACGAGTTGTCAAATGTCTATATTATGCCATGTGGCAAGATATGAGCCGTACACTCAACCTTATCTTCACATATTTATTTCCACAGAGATTTCCAATGATTTTCAAAGTTACACGCTAGCGCCGTTGACACTTCAGCTACCCGCTGGTGACTCTCTGCCTCACCCCCGGCCATCAGACTGATGCCAGCATGTCTGTCTCACGGCCGACTTTCTATTTGTACCCTTCACAACCGCCGGCACTGTGCAGTCACCACCGGCGATAGAGTTATTGAAGCCGGTTTCCTCCACCGCCGCCACTATTCGAGTCGTTTTCCGGCACTAGGGAGCCACCTCCGGCCAATCCGACCACCCCACAACTTTCCCTCGTCGACATCTTCCATTTGATACCGAGACTGACCTGCACCATGGCAGCAATCTTCACCAGCAACATCGCCGCACACGGTGGCAATACCTCCCCTTCTACGCCGATTTTCGGCCAGCCACCGGTCGGACTTCGCCGACCACCACCACCATCATGATCCTTGTCACATGGGCCGTCAATCCCAACAAGCGGCCACCCTAGCTGCACCACCGCCAGCATTTTCTAGTGACGGACAATGCCACTCCCCCATGTCAGGTTCACCTACCCACATTCGCGCTTGGGTCTACCTGCCTGATTTTTGTTCACCAACCCGCCAGTCCATGCCCGAGTCTGCCCATCCAATTCAGGTCCGTCCAACCAACCCAGCTCATTTTCTATTTAACCCAGAGCCCATTCAGTTTGGTATGGTTCAGATCAATTCTGTCCGATTCAGCTCATTTTTGGACCATTTTCGGTAATTCAAGAACCTCTATGTTAGCAGTGATGCATATTCAGATAATTTAACATGATTAGATGTTATGATTATTTTTCTTCATTTATTGTTTTATTTATTTATTTATTCATTATTACTTATTTATTTTTATTTATATGTTTATCATATATGATGAATGTTTACATGATATTTGATATTGTTAATATTATATTTACTTATGAATATTAGTCTTATTATGTTTACTAAATTATATTTATTTATTTATTTATTTATATATTTATTTATTTATTCGTTATGTGTATGTTATTATTTATACGCATTTAATTATGTATTCTTGTATTATATGACTATGATATTATGAATATTTATCATTAATGAGTATTAACTATTTGTTTGTTTATATATATATATATATTATATAATTATATATTTACTTATATGTTTATTAACATGAGTATATATGATATTTAGTCGTGTTTAGTCATGTAATTATTTAGTATAATTATATTATTATTTCATAATTAGAGTATTGTTCATGTTTATATATTTATTGTTTATCTAATTATCTATAATACATTTTCTTATTTATTTATTTATTTATTGATTTATTATTATTATTTTCTCTTGATTTTTGTACCACATGTTTAATTATAGGCTTGTTAGCACTATTTTCCTTATTACGATATATTGATGATATGGGCACAGACCACGAGCATGTATCATATAGAAATGTTAGTATTTTTCTTAGTAGTGGGTTCTGATGTAGGTTTCAGAGTTCGAGCTTGTCGTAGATATGCAAATACGCTTAGAGCTTGGAGCATAAGACCTTAGGACTCTCCCTCTCTGCTTGACTCACTATTTGTAGAGTTTAATCGTGTTTTTAATATAGGATGACATCGGTGGTGCTTTATTGGATCCCTCCGATTCGGGCCATTAAGTAGTGTTTCTACACATGTTAAATAAAACTACAAGGATGAGATCCCTTGTTGGTTCTTGAATTGAAGCTTTAGAAATATATGATACAAGCCTCTTTTCTAAACCTATTATATGAGTACGCACATTTTTACAAATTTCACGAATAATTAAGTGAGTGGTATGGAGATATGTATGAATAACACTAGTACTCGTTCAAACACTGAGGTAGTGCAGT